>PNEQ01012704.1:0-40834 GCA_003012365.1 Medauroidea extradentata
ACTATAGTTGTGGAATCATTGCAATCCGTGCGACAGGACTGCAAAAAACTTTTACTGGCCTAAAACAAAACACTATAGTTGTGGAATCATTGCAATCCGTGCGAAAGGACTGCAAAAAACTTTTACTGGCCTAAAACAAAACACTATAGTTGTGGAATCATTGCAATCCGTGCGACAGGACTGCAAAAAACTTTTACTGGCGTAAAACAAAACACAACAGTTGTGGAATCATTGCAATCAGTGCGACAGGACTGCAAAAAACTTTTACTGGCCTAAAACAAAACACTATAATTGTGGAATCATTGCAATCCGTGCGACAGGACTGCAAAAAACTTTTACTGGCGTAAAACAAAATTGAAACACTGTGACTATTTATATTGTTGAATTGTATTTCAATTGTATTCCTACAAGAGCGTGATTGCTAATACGTGACTGTTAGTGAGAAAACAAAGAAAAGCTATGTATGTACATATTGGTTGCATGTTCATTTATTTTTTGGCGAAATGTGTTTTCTTTGTAAATCAGTGAAATACATAATCAAGGGTTCGCATTTGCAATCATTATTTTTTATTTTATGCATCTTCCTTGTAACTTCAGAAATGTGCATATTTACGGTATCAGTGCAGTGCTATCACATACTTTAGTTGCAGTTTGTCTTCAAATGGGAAATATCGATCAAAAACACCACGATTTCCTTCTTAATTAGATACATTTTTCAAGACTGTATGCAATATAAATTTGTTCCTATTAAAAGATCAAAAAAATATAAGAACATAAATTTCTAGTAGGTGGATATTACAATCAGGCTGACATCTAGTGATGGAGAAAACCTTATCACGTGATCCAGAAAACGTCTTTGACTCTCAACAAGTTACTGTTAGAAACGTCCGTCCAGTTATGTTGGTTTATTATAAATTTAGTCGTGAGCAATCTTTCCTTGCCACTTGTTGAATAAACCAATAAAGGTTATTTAATAAATGTTTAAGTATAATTGCAAGATATTTTTTCATCGTATTATAATTTCTAACAGTTCCATTAAATTGACACTGCAGAGTGCCTGCGGGACAAACCTAAGTGAACTGCTACAACTATTACTGTGCAATCTACACAACTGTCACCTCTTGCGCTACCCGTACAGGTATTATCAGGTGATGTTGCGTCAAGCAAACGTATATTTTGTTTGAACTGCTCGGAATTTTTATCTGCACGCATAATGTGCACGTTAAAACAGTAGAAGTAAGTAAGTAAGATATGCGTGGAGCGCAAGAGGGGATTATCTACATAGTTATGTTGCTACATTGTGCTTATAAAATGTCATCATATAACCTTTCGACACTTACATTTTAATGTCTTTTTCAGCCCAGGATTCGGGCGGTGTTATTGTTATGTGATTGTTTCTCAAAAGCCTGTTTGTAAATGTGTGAATGTGTATATATGTGTGTTTATGTATATATGTGTGTATGCGCGTATAGGTGTGTGTACGTGTGTGTATATATATGTATATGTGTACGTATATATATATATGTGTGTGTGTGTGGATATAATTTGTGTCTAAATGGCATACTATTAAATAAATAGCCAAAATTTTAAACCGAAGGTAGGCTTTATTTTTGTAAACTTCTTAGTTTCATCACATTTTCAATGAGGTGTAGTCACGGGGGAAGAAAACTAGCCTTTGAAAGTATGTAACAGCTTGTATTGAAACTACCTTGTAGTGAAGCAGATTCTGTGTTGTAAGATATATTTTTATAGTTTTGGTTTAAAGCGTGTTTTCTTTAATGCAAACAACATTTACGGACAATGAATCGAAGTTAAGTTGTCTTCCTAGACTCGATTATTTTGTGTGTAAGGCACGTAATCTATGGAATGCTAACAAACGCAGTGACCGATTAATGTAATGCCGTATCCTCAACACGCCAGAGCTTACCTGGTCTCCAATGTTTTAAATGACGTAATTTTTTTATTGTGGTCTTAGATCGGTTACAATATAATTTTATTTTGGGATTTATGGTATTCTATTCCAATGCAAGTTTGTATTTGTTTTAACAGGCTTGTATATCCCCACAAACGGCCGTCTGAAATACGTTTTAAGTTATTTAAAGTGTTCGAAAGTAATAAGAAAATTCTTCTTAGTAGGAATAGTTGCAACCCACTACTAAGCATTTCAAACGCATTGAAGAATTAGCTCCTACTAGAGTGTGTGGACTCGTCTCTAGCACTGACTACACTAGAGTGTACGGACTTGACTCTACCACTGACTACAGGCGTGATCTACACAAGCAGATCAACCACGTGATATTCTGTACAAGGCACTAGAGACATTATGTTAGCTACTGCAGTAGTATTCCTAGTTCAACGTGCTTGGCAAGACATCTTACGGGCATTGCACCACAAGTAGTATTTGTTACTTGAAGGTTTTCCACTATGCCACTCTGTCTAGCAATACTTATAGGCTGGTATAACCAGACGGGCTGACTAGGTTGGGCGGGGTTGTAATGTAGAAACTGGCCTCTAGCAACTAATGCATTACAATCTCCGCCTCCTTGCACTATTTATTTTCTGGCCACGACAGCCTCTCCATGTTATATATTCTGCTTGCGTCACCGTTACTTGTTAAGCCGGTCTAGTCTACATCCTAGTTGCCGTATTTTTCTAGCATGTTTGCGTTCGCAGTGTTCCACCTAGCGAAATGGGAAGGATAATTTATATACAACATGAAGTAATATTACAAATTTAATCGCCCACATAATTTTAATGAACAATATAGATAAAGAATAGAGTCTAACGTCTGGCCGACAACGTGGTCGCAATAGATGCATACAATACAGACCAAACAGGCGAAATGATACAGTCATGGCACGTGTGAAGCATTCGCTAGGCGTGATTTCAGAAATAAGTATGTCTAGTCTTTTGACATCCGAAGTGAGAGCCTAGTGTATTGCCCACCCTCTCAAGTGGTCCGGTATCTTTTCACATGGGAGGTCGACCCGGATTTTTGCTTGTTGGAATTGGTAGGTGGATTTTCTCAGGGACTTGTCGAATCCTCTACCGTTTCATTCAGATACTGCTATATGTTTGCCTGCTTCACCCTCATCGCCCCTCAAGATCTCGATGTTTAAAGCGGCCCAGTTATTATTACGCATTTAAAGTATGCTTACTATCCGTGACTTACAAGGTATCGCTGCTTGAAATGTTAAACTCTCATAACTTTTGACACGAATGGTCCTGTTTAAGATACCGACCAACACACAGCCTGCAGTGTGCATATGCGTACTGTACAAAAATAACGGTGAAATTATTCCCTGTAAGTCAACCGAAGTACATAACTGCAATTCAGTGCATCACACTATTAGTGTAACTAAACTGGGAAAGAGTGGTAACATGGTTTTATACAATTACAAGAAATTTTATCCCAACAATTCCAACACTTGGAGCCTTAATTCGCGACTGCATCTTCTAAAGAGGTCTAATTTAGCGAGTCCACCTATATCGCAAACAATTGATGAGCGTTAAGAATGTATTGAAATAAGAAGGTTCGATAACCGAAGCTGTAACGTCGTGACAATATAACTCTCCAGTTCGATAACCCAGTATTAGAACACACAATGTGATACTAGACGTGTGAGATGTATTGTTCTATTCTCAGTCTGTATCTAGGTGGTCTACGCCTGGGACACAACACCATCAAGATGCACCAGAAATTCGTCGAGCCCGAGACATTCAGGACGTCGTGTCTGTAACCATAGGCCTAGCAAGAGGTGGGGGGGTTGTGGGGGTCAGAAAAAAGCCTCTTGTAGCCCTCTAAAAATTTAAAGCATTCATATTTAAAATCGGTAGTATTTTCACTTGTACAAATTTACGACATTTAGTTACGAAAACTGTTGAAAGTAGCCTTAATTTGCACTCTGAAGTCGAAATATTCATCGGGGGAGGACCCCCGGACCGCTACTTCAAAGGGGTGGAAAATTGAAAACAGTTCGTAAACAAATTAATGGTATTTTTACCAGTATTATTAGTAACGAAAAACTGCTAAGGTCACACTATTTTGCACATTAAAATCCTAGTTTTTTTTTTTTGTAAGAGGAGTCCTGGAAACTTCTCTCTTTAATGGGGCGGAAAATTTGAAATATTTCATATTAAAATTATCAAAATATTAACCATTATCACAGGCAATTGTTATGTACAATAACTGCTAAAGAAGGCATAATTTTCACCTTAAATTCCAAAATTTTTTTCGGGGGAGGACCCCCAAATTACCGTTCAATGGGGTGAAAAATTAATGACACTTTATATTAACATTTTTAAATGTTTTCATTAGCAACATATACACATATACTCAATTTTTAGTTATAAAACTGTTAAAATATCACTAAATTACACTTAAAAACCCTAAATTTTTGGCGGAAAGAAGCTTTAAAGGTGTGGAATTAAAAAAAATTTCACATTAAAAAATTTATATTTTTATCAGGAGTATATTCAATGTTTAGTCACAAAAATAGCTAGGATAGCGCTCATTCGCACCTTAAAATCCTAATTTACCCGGGGGAGCACCACCTGACCACCGCTTTAAAGAGGTGGTCGGTACAAAGTTTCCAGATCGAAACCCCTCCCTTACACAAACTATGGCTACGCGCCTGTCTGCAATAATACCCATCAGCCATAAGCAGTATGATGAGGTTCGCCTCTACTCTATGATCGGCATTTTACATGTTTCCCAGGTAACCCTTCACATCTCTTAGTTTTGCAGGACTCATGGGAACAAACGACAGATGTTTCAGGGTTATTTCAGTATGCAATACACTAGCAAGCTTAACTACCACCCTTAATCGCCAAGGTCCTGTATAAGTGTCCCGTAACTGCACATGCTTATTATCTGTGTGAATGCGAATCATTCGCACGGACTAGGTTTTTACTATAGGATTAGGATATTTCATAAAACATGGTTCAGTAGCAGTCCGAATGTCAAACCTGGTTTCCATCTTTCTCAAAGTGAAAGTAGATGGGTATTTTTCTAGCTTCCATTATTACTTTGTCGTAGCCCTCAGGAGTTCCCACATACGTAGTTGTACACTTTTTTAGTCTCGGTCGTTCGGCAAATAAATGTGTCCCCTATAGGAAATGGTAGATGACACTGTTATACGTTTGGTTGCCATAAACGAGATAGTATAATCATACACAATTACGTGGTTCTTATTTTGCCCATTGTAACCATCACTACTAAGTACTAAATCATTATTTTATATGGTTCCTAGTTTACTAAGGTAAAGGTAAATCATACCGTCCACATAATTTACTCCCTTTCTGCATTCACCTTCATGGTTATAGTAAACAAAGTAACTTCTTCAGAACCTAAGTTATGGACACCAAAAACGTTGACTGGATTTATTCGGTTGGACATACTCTATTGCGAAATAAATGACTGACAAAAGAAAACTAAAAATAAGACAAGAGAACATAAATAAGCAGAGTATGCTTAAGTCATCAGAATACATAAACAACTTGAAATTCCAAAACTGGAATCGGGTCAGATAAAACAAGGAACAAACAGAAAATAAATGAAACAACAAAAAACTGAAAAAGAAACCTAAGTGGACATGCGACACAACGATGAGACGAAACAAAACACAGTAGTTTTCCAAAGAGTCAGTAATAACCACGTTTCGGGAACTGGAATCTGTTCCCGTCATCAGGTAGACACACAGGGTTCAGCAACACGAGTGCGACCGATGAGGAGACTGGAAAAATCACGGGTTTGTATAGGGTAAACCCAAATATCTTGCTCAGCCAATGGGAGATGAACTGTCTCCTGATTGGTCGCGTAGCATAGATTGACTCTGATTGGTTGTGGTGGGTCGAGTGTTTGTTTTTGTTTTCTGCGGTAGAGTCGTTTCTCTTTTAATCAATGGGATCCACATATTTTGTAATTAAATACTCTGTTGACTGAAAATATTGCTATTGCTAACAATAATGGCTAATTATTTTATTTTTCTTTTAATTTTGTCAGTTTCCTATGTAAGTGGTTTAAATTTATCCCAAAGATTATTTTTACCTATTTTCCCCTGCATGTTCGGCCAGTCTAGATTTCTGGCTTTCGCCTTTTTTGCAATTGTTTTTATGTTCTTCAATACGGGTCGATAGAGCTCTGCCAGTTTCACCAATGCACATATGGCCACATTCGCAGGGTATCTGATGCACACAGTTGTGGGTTTGTAGTTTTTTTGTGGTGGGTTTCACTCTGGTAACCATATTTTTAATAGTTACTTTACATCGAAATGCTGTTCGAAGTCCGTATTTGTTTCCCGGACGTGTTTTTTTATTCAGAAATTCCTCGAACATACGGAATAACTAGGGTTCCTGATGGTTTTTCTTTTTCTGTGGGCTTAATTGTTTTGTTAGGTTTCATGTGCTGTTTGATGATGTTTGTTGGGTAACCATTGGCTGTGAGTTCTTACATTATTTGGCTGTGTTCTTCAGTTACGGATTTCTTGTTGGAACAAATAATCTCAGCTCGGTTGGCTAGTAAGCGAATTATGCCAGTTTTTGTGCTTTTGGGGTGGTTGGATGCAAAATGTAGGTGTTATCCTGTATGTGCATGTTTCCTGTATAATTTGGTTTCCAGACTGCTACTTTTCCTGCTGACTAGTACATTCAGAAAAGGAATGCTGCCACTGGTTTCCACAGGTGAACTTTATTGATGGACTCAATGAGTTTAGAAAGTTCACAAATTCCTCCATGGTTTCAGGTCCGTGTTGCCAGATAGTAAAAGTGTCGTCTACATAACGAAGCCAAATTTTAGGAGGGCTATTTCTTTGTCCAATTGCTTCATTTTCAAAGTTCTCCATGAATATGTTCGACAAGAATGCTGAAAGTGAAGAGCTCATTGCCATGCCGTCTGTTTGTTTGTAGGAACTTCCATTAAACTGGAAATATGTTGTGGTGACGCAGAGGGTAATCATATCCATGATGGATGGAATTTGTATGTTTGTGTTTTGTTTCGTCTCTTCGTTATGTCACATGCCCACTTAGGTTTCTTTTTTAGTTTTTTGTTATTTCTTTTGATTTTTGTTTGTCCCTTGTTTAATCTGACCCGATTCCAGTTTTGGAATTTCATGATGTGTATTTATTCTGATTACCAAAGCATACTCTGCTAATTGATGTTTTCATGTCTCATTTTTAGTTTTATTTTGACAGTCACTTACTTCGCAATGGAGTATGTCCAAGCAAACAAATACAGCCATGCACTCCCATCACACAGTTCAAAGTTCATACCAAAACGTTATACCATAGTTGTCTTGAATAAATCACAGAAGAGGAAGTTTCTGCAGATAAAAAATATTACACAAACAAGATCACCTGATTTTAGTTTCTTAGAAAACAGTCGCTTTGATTTTTTCTCTAAAAGAATCAGTATTCCTCAAGTGAAGAGATTTTTTCGTGCAAGAGTTAATTTTTTTCTGCCTTCTAATGCAGTTGAAGGTATTTAATACTCTGTAGATTCACAAATTTACCAGGTACGTTTTTGAAACAACATTTAATTACTAGTGGCGCTTTGAGTTATAAATAATTCAACTCAATAGAGTTGATATATAGGCTAGTGCCCGGTCCTACCTGTAATTCTAAGACCGTGGTCACATTTCCTTACAATGTGTGGTTAAGTAAAATACGAACAGTAGGAATTTAAACTTTATAATGTACACAGATACGATAGATAAAACATGTAGAACCACGTGACCAGAATATACACGCCCATGAATGCCTCGGATGTGTGTTCAGTAGTTTCAAATTAGCAGACGAAGAACACATCGCAAGAACAGTGAATGCTAAGTGACGGGACTCGTGTGGTTTTAACAGAATTAAATGGACTTGCGCCCAATTCGCCGATAAAGTCAATTTTTATGCCCATCATTAAAGGAACACTTTCAGTTTCTTGTCCACAATTGATTTCCCACTTGACACCAGTGCTAGAAGATGTATTGGGGGGGTCTTTGGTTAAATAAAAGAAAATAAAAATAAATAAAGCAAACCTAATATATTTACATCTGTCTACATCAAACTGTCTGAATAACGACCAATCGGTGTTAAATAAATGTATCTGTAAAAGTCACTAATATGTTATAAGATGACAGCAAACAAAACTAATACTGGTATATATGTATATGGGTTATAAAGTCTCAATCGTCTACATAAGTTATCTGTACATAAAATTACTATTTGAACACACACAATTGGTGGACCTAAAGTCCTAGCTTGGAACACCCTTGTCGACACTACTCCTCACAGCAAACAATATCGTAGTATATTTAGATTATTGCTCATAACTCGACTCACTGACACAAGATGCCTTTCAGCAAATACTCTCCATTAGTATCTTACTCAGGTCTCTTCTATACTCTAAATTAAAAGTCAAGAAATCTCGTGGTAACGCCCTTATCACGGAACTCAGTGAAACAGGATGCATCAGGTTCAAAGCACCGTCCGACAGCAGATACTACACACAAGAAAACTCAAGGCTGTGATATCTTCTGTTATCTGAGTCTTTACATATATCGAGATAGGCACGCAGTTGGCTGCCGCGGGGCGTCAATTAGAGTAATGCGAGCCGCACGGTGTGTGTCAAGGTCCTTCAGTTCTGCCACTACTGCGTCGTCTTAACTGCTCGCGCAACAGTCGCAGGTCACAACAATACGTAAACTGTTCATGCAGGAAAGGCAACATTGTATTTACTGCAGCTTGTAAAAGTTCAGTCAGTGTCATTAAGGGATGCATGAATATACAGGATTAATATTATAAACATTGTTTTGTAAATAGTCTGAGTGAATAACATATTTTATTTATGTTATTCTTTACCTGGTGGCAACAGAGACAGTTAATTGTTTGACACTGTCATTGGTGATAAATATATTAAATCCCGTAATTGTCATATGACTGTTCTGTTTGTCCAACATAGAAAAGAAAAATTCTCTGTATTACCAGTACCCCCCCTCCAAAGTCCAACCAGCTGCCATTTTATCCTACATTCTGAAAAATAGGATGCTTGTGAAATTATCTTCTTGTGTCTGCGCATGTGAGTGTACTGAGTGTGTCCGCGTGTATGTGTGTGCGTGTGTGTCCCTTAAAACATTTGAACCAATTTATCGAAATTCATCAAACTTTGTATACGTTTAGTGCTTAGTAACCTTACTTGTTATATATATATATATATATATATATATATATATGTTATGTTGGTTTCTGTACGCTTCAAAAACTCAAAACGTTCTGCACCGATCGAGCTGAAATTTTAGCATGATATATAATCCGCATCAAGGATTGTTTTATCTAATTTGCGACCGCGAAAAAAAAGCGAGGAAAACACTCGCTGACAACTTAGGTATTGTATAAAGTTTGGGGTGTGGGAGGGGTGGGGTTACGGGTTCGTATCCTGTGCAAGACTTTGCGATGGGAATTACGCGTATTGCGCGCGCTCTTTACACTGTTATTGAGTACGCTAGCTGTTAAATGCCGGGCAGCTGTTTTGCGGTGGAAGCTGCAGCTGGCAGCTGTTTTATAGAGAAATAAAGATTAATTAAAAAAAGAAGTTCTGCAATTAAAGTACGCTTAGCGCAGTGGACTGGACAAATCTGTTTGTATTTGACGTTTTAAATATAAACAGTGAATATAATATAATATAGAATATAGTATCACCATCAATTAACACGTAACTAAAAGTTAGTTACTCTTTTCTATAGTACACGCGGGCGAAGCCGCAACGGGACAGCTAGTTACTTATTACAATATCATATTTTAGAAATGGCGTCCATTTTAACTGTTTTCGGTCATGTTAGAACTCTAAGGAACCATATTTTAGAGTTTCGTTAAACTCGGTACACATAAAAAGTACACAGTAAGGTGAACAGACTTCTGTGTGTTTCGTTCATGCTGTATACGTCAGTTAAAAGTGGTGGCCATTTTTAAATATTCACCATAATACGTTATATCTAAGGAAATATTTTCAGAACTTCATCGAACATAATACACATATACTACATACAGAGCTGACTTAACTTTTGTGTATTTCGTTCGTCTTATGTTCATATTTTCATAAATGCAGCCATTTATATTTTATTATAGTTTGACATATTAAGGAAATATACTTTTTTATTTTACTAACCTTAGCACACATATATTACTTAGTACGCTCACTTGACTCTATTATGTTTTGTTTATCCTGTGTTTACATTTTCATGATGTCGGCCATTTATACGTATACGCCATAAGAATTTGAAATTGTTTTCTTCGAATATAACTTATTCATTTAACTATTGTTTACATATATTACTTAATTATCTGATTTTACTTTTCTGTATTTCGTTTATCGTAAGACAGTATTTTCAAATGTGTGGCCATTTTTATTTTTATCATTACATGACATCTCGTATTTTTTATTTTTTTTTTTATTTTATCAAAACAGATAGATGTATTACTTAGTAAGCTGACATAACTTTTGCATATTTTGTTCATCCTAAGGTAATATTTTCAAAATGTTGGTCAAATGTATTGTAACGAGTCAGAGCCTTCGAAGGCACTGGGCAAAGCGACCTGACCAGCCATGTCACCCTCCCCTTCCCTGCTCGCTAACTACAGCCCCGACGACGAGGCAGCTGACTACGCCCCTCCTCCTCCCCCTGTTCACTACCACCACTCCGGCGCTGAGGCGACGGACTACGCCCCTCCTCCACCCATCTTCTCGCCCATGACGACGCAGGTAACTCTGGCCTGGTTGATGTCGCCGGCCTTCTGAACGGACTGGTACCTGTCGATCATCTGGAACAAGCAATCAGCTCCGACATAACTAAATGTTATCGCAACACCTAGAACATTCAGTTTACATAAACCAGTATGGTCGGCGAGCTCTGAGAATATTCTGGGTGTCGTCGTGGGCGACTTTAATTACCGACCTAATGCTAACATAGGGACGAGGTGGCACCAGCAGATCGAGTAGAGGCTATAGAGGTGTGGACGATGGTGATTCTTCAAGTGGTGTGAGTAAGTATGAGAGTGGACGAACAAGCTGAACTGTAGCTGTGCATTGCGAGGCATTTCTAGGTAGAAACGTATGTGGCCGGAGGACTGGTTAGAGGCATGCATTATTAATTATGTACCTAAGAAAAACATTAGGGTTTAAGGGAGATAACCTGCATATGATATCTGTGAGTGTGTAATTGAAAAGGGTGAATCGCGTGTGTTGTATACTTAAAGTAGACCATTATAATTACATTAATAACTTTACTTTAATTACTTTTTTTAATTATCTATGTCCTTCATCCCAAGCGAACCTGGCTGCCCCCAGTGCAGCTGTTATACTTTTGTCGTAAGTAGGATGGATGCAATTTACTGTTAATAACAGTGAAGTAAACTATTTTCTTAAAATATGTTAGCTAGATAATTTAACATTATTGATTAACTAAGTAAAAATAAATTTATGCACTGTAATTTTGTGACTGATAAGTAGGGAAACGGCTATTGATATGAAAGCACTGCGTACATTGAGAGAAGGACTAAGTTTTAGTGTAAATAACCAAATAAGCAGTCTGAAAGACGACGTAAATAGTTAGATAAATAGTGTAAACAGCAAGATCAGTAATGTTAATAAAACTGTAAATAGTCAAATTAGCAGTATAAATGAAACTGTAAATATTGAGATTATCAATGTAAATAGTATAATCAGTAATGAAAGTTAATATGTAGATAGTAAAACATAAAGTGAAAGCGAAATTGTCGACAGGAATAGGTATAGGATGCGTTAGTGAGGTGGTTGACAAAAAAAAAGAAAATAAAGAGAATGCGGGCAGTAAAGATAGCAGTAGCGGTGGTATGGTAAATAGGAAAATTGACAGTGCACATCAAAAAGTGGACAGTGTAAATGCAAAGATGTGACAGTAAAAGTGTAAGAATTGACAGTGACGAAAGTAATATGAGTGAACTTAAGGAAGAATGGTTAGAGTTTTTCCAGAGTCTCCAAGTTGGACACAGTGTGACGAATACAGGACTGTCAACCAACACAGCCACAGAAGACAGTGGCGACGATAGTCAGACCGTTGCTGCCAGCACACCTCCAGAGCAGCCAATTAGCACTAGTTCTAGTTCACGAGGTGCCAGGAAAGTAGCCACCATTTGGCCCACCCCCTACGATGGTCAGACATCTTAGCGGGAATACCGGCACAAGTTCGATATCGTCGCCACACTGAATGGCTAGACGAACAAACAGTGGGGCTATTACCTGGTAGCAGTATTTAGTACACCACAGTCACTGCCAGAGCGACACTGACTAGATGATGCCACCCTGGTATCGGCCCTGGAGCTGCGCTTCGGTGTCAGGTACCTGCGACACGCCCATCACGTCCAGCTGCGGAGACGCACACAGCGACCAGAGGAATCACGGCAAGAGATGTGGCAGGACATCGTGCGGCTGGCCCACCTGTCCCTGGAAGGGTCTCCCGAGGAGGCCAGCGATGTCATTGCTTTCGGCTACTTCATTGACGCCATAGCCGATACAGAGGTGCGTCTGGCTGCGCCACATAACATTCAATATATGCTGGCCCGAGTGCTCGAGGTAGAGTTGGCGAGGTAGGTGCCTGTGGCGCAGCGTTTGGTGCAAGCCGTTACCCTGGGACAAGGAGGGCAACGATGTCAGCCTTAAAAATACATTGAAAGCACCATGAAGGACATCACAGCTCGAGTTCGTGCGACAGAGCCACGTAGCCGGCCGACCAGACCGCCCGAATGTTGGTCCTTTGGACAACCAGGGCACATGAGAGCCAACTGTACTCAACGTCACCAGTAGCAGCAACAACAACAACTTCGACAATGGGGAAACATGCAGCGAGATTCAAGTGAGAGCATGTCTTCGAGAATCTTGTAAACTTCAACCTTGAGGGGCGACATTTGGTAATGATTGAAGGGAAGGCTCCTACGTTCCCAGAATTATGCTCAGTACAGCAGTGGAGCTTAAATTATGTTTATTGCCGGATGGTCATTGACACAGCGGCGACAATAACAGTAGTGACGCAGGACATCATAGGGCTTTACACCAGCTTTAGCTTTATCATAGGAGGGTTGAAGAGTGTTATCTCCACAGTAACTGGCGTACCACATCCATTAGTGGGTGAGAAGAGAGTGCTTTTGAATATTGGTGATATCAGTATAGAGCAAGATGTGTATATAGCTGAAATAGAGGACGAGTGTCACTAAGGACTATATTTGTTGCATAGGCTGGGGTGCTGTATAGATACTAGACTTGAAGTTCTGCGGATAGGCAATACCGAGTTAGTGGTATCGTCTCGTGAAGATCTGATCTCACCAGAGAGTTGTTCAGTATTCTAATGTCAACCCATGTTACTACTCGCTTCGAGTGAAGAGGTGCTCCCATGTCGATGGAGAGGGACATCTGTCGGGAGTGTAGGACTGATTGGGAAAGCGATTAAGGAAAGCGGCCTGCCAGATGGTATCCAAACAGCTAGAACATTTGTCTATCCTGTATCTGAATATTTGCCTGTCAGAGTGATGAACTTGTTCGACCAAACAGTCAGGCTTGAGGAGGGAGTCATAATAGGAGTTTGTAAGCAGGTTTCACAAATCCTACCCAATAACCCTCAAGATCCAGGGCCAGCTAAAAATGAGGGTGTATCCCCTGAAGGATTAGAAGAGATCTTGAAGAGAACAAAAGGAAACCTAAAATGGGGACAGGAGAAAGGTGTAGCTGGACTATTAGAGTGAAATCAAAATGCCTTCTTGTGTGGGCCAAATGACCTAGGCAGGACCAACATCACATTCAATCACATTGACACAGGCAAAGCCCGTCCAATAAAGTGGTTCCCTAGACGACTGCCACCAGCTTCACATGACGCGGTAGATAGTATCCTAAAAGAAATGAGGAATCTATGTGTAATAGAACCTTTAGTCAGCCCATGGTCCTCTCTGGTTGTGTTAGTAAAGAAGAAAGATGGATATAGCTTCTTGGCTTCTGGGTTGTAGCCGCGTCACTGTCGTATAACTTACCGACGTTTCGGATAACATTGCAGCCTCCATCTCCAGCATTGAGATGCAGCAGCAGTAATTGTAACCTTTCTGAGTCTCTGCGAAGTCCTCCTGTCTTTACATAGAGTGGGCTTAGCCTTGGTGTTCCCTGATTGGACAGGGTTGTCGACCAATCCCCTGTTATCTCTACTGTGATTGGCTGTCCTGCTCGGCCAATCCCTGGTCGCCTCCCTCCTAGTTTGCTCAGATGTTTGACTAATCGCGAATAGACTTGTCTCTCTGTTACATTTTTGCCGAATTTTGTTATTGAATAAAAGTGTCCATCTATTGCTTAAATTGTAGCCATCTTCCCTATTGATGTTGGATGGATGTTATGAAATTTCTATTGCCTCTCGGATGTACCTTTTCTTGTAGTTCAGCCCACTGTATGTGAAGGCAGAGACTCAGAAATGTTACAGTTACTGCTGCTGCAATGCTGCAACTCAACCCTGAAGATGGAGGCTGCAATGGTCTCCGAAACGCCGGGAAGTTATACGACACTGACGCGGCTACAACCCAGAAGCCTAGCAGCTACAGACAATGGCTTCGAAACCCTGCAAACTTTAAGAAATACGGATTTCTGGGATTTTGTGTTGTTCCTGTTGGCTCAATGAAGAGATCTAATGTATTCTTATCCTCTGCCTAGGATAGACGACATCTTAAACAGCCTTGCAGGAGCATGATGGTTTTAGACCTTGGACACGAAGAATGGGTATTGGCAGTGTGAAGTCGCCACAGAGGATCAGGAAAAGACTCCATTCCTATCCAAGAAAAAGGAACCTGGCAGTTCAAAGTTACGCCATTTGGGGTATGCAATGATCCTGCAGCATTCGAATGTCTAATGGAAAAGTCCTCCCACTAGACTCCTCTTAGGTTTACCTAGACGACGACATTGTCGTCACCGGCAGAACATTCGAAGAACATCTGATGCACCTTGCCGCAGTGTTCCATAACATTTCTGTGGCCAACATAAAATTGGTACCTATGAAATGAAATCCGCTTCAGCAGAAAGTTAAATACTTGGGCCATGAAGTGTCGGCTCATTGGATAAATACAGACCCAGAGAAGACCAAATACACCAGAAATAGGTCTCTGGCAGTCGACAAAACTAAAGTTAGAACATTTTTTGGCCTCTGTGCATAATACCACAGTTTCGTGTATGGTTCGTAACAATTGCTAAACCATTGCATGAATTATGAGAGGCAAGAATAAAATTGCATTGGAGCCCTGAATGTGTGACTGCCTTAGACAGGTTAAAGGAAATATTGACTTCACCACCAGTCTCTGTGTTTTCCTAACAGTAAAGGCGAGATCATCCTCGATACTGATCCTAGCAAAGTTGGTATTGGTGCTTTGTTGTTGTAAGTTTAGGAAGGGAAGGAGAGGCCACTTGAGTATTTCAGCAAAATGTACTTCACAAGCCTGAAAGGAATTACTGTGTAACATGTAGAAAGCTTTTAGCAGTTGTGAAGGCAATTTACAACTTTCACTCTTATCTTTATTGAAGGCATTTTATAATGCATACTGATCATGCTTTATTAAGATGGTTATTTAATTAAAATAATCCAGATGGGCAAATAGCATGTTGGATAAATCATCTTAAGGAATATGATTTTGAAAAGCAGCACCAACCTGGCTGTCTTCACAGCAATGCAGATGCCCTCTCATGGAAACCCCGTGAACCATATTGTCGACACTGTGAGTGCCAAGAAGTAATGAATAGTAAGTTCAGAACTGTACACAGGACCCATATCCGATAAGATACATCTGGTAACCAGACACCATTATGGGCGATGAGGAAACAAGGAATGACCAATTGAATAACCCCAATGTGCACCTTCTACTGGAGTGGAAGGAAAAAGACCAGAGACCAAGCTGGGAGGAGATATCTGGTATATGTGCCAAAGTCAAATCCTGTTGGACACACTAAAATTCCCTCATCCTTAGAAATGGTGTGTAGTATAGGAGGTGGGAGAGCAATGATGGAAAACAAATGCATTTCAATTTACCTTGCCTGACTGTTGGGTTCAAGAAATTATGAAGGAACTACATAACACTACAATTGGTTGACATTTCGACATCAATAAAACACCCTACAAAATTCGCCTGGGGTTCTATTGGTTTCATTGTCAGGAAGATGTGCAAAAGTGGTGCGGCATGTGTGAAACCTGTGCAGCACAAAAAGGACTGAGAATTGAGGAAAATGGTCACTTTCAGAAATACAATGTCGGCGCACCCTTTGCAAGGATGGATTTAGATATTTTGGGCCTTTTAAAACAGCCAAGAGGGGAAACCGATACCTCCTCTTAGCCCAAGACTACTTTACTAAATGGCCAGTGATTATACCGATCCCAAACCAAGATGCCTGTACAGTGGCTGAAGTACTTGTGGAAGATGTCTTCTCTAGATTTGGGGTGCCACTTGAACTACATTAGAATCAAGGACGAAATTTCGAGGTTACCTTATTCCAAGATGTGACCAGGATTCCGGATATGAGCAAGACACTAACAACAGCACTACATCCTCAGTCAGATAGGTTGGTCGAAAGACTTAACTGCACTCTAGAACAGTAACTGTCAATATTCGTGTCAGACAATCAAAAGGACTGTGATGAAAAGTGTACTTTAGTTTTGCTAGCATATCGTTTAGCATTTCACGAATCTGCAAAGGTAACAACTCCGAAGATGTTATTTGGAAGAGAACTCCACCTCCCTAGTGACCTACTGTTTCGACGACCATCTGAATATGCCAGCGAACTACATAGTTAGTGGGCATACAATACTTCGCTCGGCAGCACCACGTAATTAGTACCGACAGAATAAAGACCACATATGATTGAAGAGCATCTGCTGGGCAATTTAAAGAAGGGCAACTGGTTTGGTGTTTAAACTGTGGTGATGGAACGGATACTGCCCCAAGCTTCTGAAAAACTAGAGACCTTTGTGCTCCCTTGGGCCCTACTCCTCCCCAAATATTCCCGCCCCTGGAGATATGGGTAACTCAAGCGCAGTCGATGTCACGAGCCTTCTGAATGGACGGCACCTGTCGGTCACCTGGAACAAGCCTTCATCTTCGACATAACTGAATGTAATCGCAATACCTAGAATGTTCAGCTTACATCAACCAGCATGGTCGGCGAGCTCTGAGAGTATTATGGGCGTCGTCGCAGGCGACTATAAATACCGGCCTACTGCGATCATAGGGAGAGTAATTGTGGCGTTCAGATGGTGAGTGTTTGCGACGGACTTGGCAGCGAGGGACGAAACGGGACCAGCATATCGAGGAGAGGCTACGGAGGTGTGGACGATGGTGACACTCTTTGAGGTTTGTGAGTAAGTGCGAGAGTGGACGAATAGGTCGAACTGTAGCTGTGTAGTATGAGACATTTCTAGATAGAAACTTATGTGGTCGCAGGACTGATTTGAGAGACAGAGACGTTATTAATTATACACTAGAATAGTAAATTATGCTTTAAGTGATACACAGGTGTTTAATTGAAAAGGGTGAATCCCGAATGTTGTATACTTAATGTAGAGTGCTGTGATTAAATTATGAAATTTAACATATAATTTAATTATCTAAGCCCTCCATTCCAAACGGACCTGGCTGCGCCCAGAACAGCAAAGTTATTACAATATGTATTCTTAGCATAATACTATTTAACTATTTTATTAAACTTCGCACGCCTATAAATACTAGTAATGTGCCACAACTCATATAACTTTCTTATTTTCGTGTTCATAATTTCAAACTGGCTACGTTTTAAACAATTATTTCAGAGCACATGTAATGTATAAAAGAAACTTTATTTCTGTTTCTTCAAAATTGGCACACATGTATTACTTATTAGGTTGACTCGAAGATTATTTTTGTTCATTCCATGTTCGAATTTTTAAAAATGAAGACTGTTTGAACACATTTTGGCAGCACAAGTGACCTACGGGACCGTTTTTCAGAATTCCATTAAATTCAGTTCTCATGTAGTACTTAGTAAGTTGATCTTTATGTATTTTGTTAATGTTTTTCATAGTAGCTAAATAGTGACAATTTAAACATTTTCAGATTACGCGAGATATCAGAATAACAATTTTTTTCAGAATTTTGTTTAACTCGGTACACATATTGTTCGAAGTATAGTGACATATTTGTATGTATATTGTTATATAACAATTATTTAAATGTAATTACACAAGAGTTAAATGGGTTGGGTTGGCTGTGGCCGGAGGTAGGCACTTTTACTGAAAGTAGTTAGTGGATAATTCCTTAGGTGATGGTTATGGTTTAATGAAATACGTTATCTGAATACGGTGGCTTTACTTTCCGTGGTTCTCATTTAAGATTACTTCACGATTGGATTACATAATTTAGTTAGGAGAAGAGCGGATATTTAGTTAATTATATTCAGGTTTGTGTTATAGTCTATGATGGCTAACCCTTTGGACTCCTTACATCTCACCGTTAGCATGATGCCGGTGGCTGATAATGAAAGGTCCGGTTAACGACGGACGGCGGAATGTCGTGGGTCTCGACCCAGGACGATCCTGGCGAGATGGTGACTGCTGGAAGGCTTGAAGGAGACATCACGGTTCCCCTAATACATTGTGTTGTATTGCTTCACTTCAGTGTAGATGGGGAGAATATATGAGGCCCTTGTCTTGTGCCACTACTGACGTAATTGCACTGTCATCGCCGCTATGTGGTCCTCGAGGAGAGGATTTTGTTATACATAACTACATAAAAAAGCTGAAGACAATTTTTAAAGTTTTACCAAACTCTGTACAATTAGTGCTAAGTAAGGTCACGTTAATTTTTAGTGGTTGGGTCATGTCATGTTTAGTTACAGTTTTCCCCAATTCCAAAGATTACGAGTCATAAACACGTAATTTGTAGCACATATATGCCAAGAACTGCAGGACAGATGGAAGTACAAACTAATATTTATATAAATAATTATTTGCAGTTTTTAATGTCATATGTCCACCGTGATAGGAGATAGCATAAGAACAGTCTAAAATTTTGTATTTGAATATTCATAGAAATACGTAAACGTTTTTAACTTTCAGGTTTCATTTTCACCCTCTTTGAGGAAAGTAGGTTTATTAGTTATGCTGGTAACTTCTTGTTAGTGATTGAGAACACCATTATTAAATCTTAAAAGGCAAAAGTACAATATATACATTCAAAATAGTCTAAACCAAAGTGAAGCGTACAATTACCGCTATTTTGTAGCCATGACTTCAAAATGTATAAGTGTTTCATTTTGTTTTGTTATAATTTCGATTTTATTACCGGTTTGAGGCATACGAAATAAAAAAATTGAGAGTGGCAACAATTTCTTTCAATATAAGTTCAACTAATTCACGTCTTCAACAAATTTGCCTGCTATTCTTCAAAAATGCTTCCAACAAATTTCAGAGTATGTTTTCTCAGGTTTTGTCCGCGTGTTACACGAGGGTAGGAAGAATGTGTAGCTGATGGCAAGGTGTGCGGAGAGGAATGAACTACAGGTGAATGTGATCAGCTCTTCCAGTCTACTGACGTCAATGGCAGGCTAATATGTGGAACAGGTTCGTGCAGAGTGTTGGACCAGTCTGGCTTGTAAGACGTGTGGTTCCATGGTGGTTATACAGCTAGTTGAGTCGAGCTCAGTTTGGTTGCTAGCCAGTATAGATCGTGTCCCCATCCTACATGTGCAATACGTCCTTGGTCGTAGCTGCCTGCACGTGCTGCTATCTCACGTGACTCATCTTAGTACAACATCTCAGCTACACACTGTCTGTATACAACCAGGGAGAACACTAGTACTGCTATTAGTGAATGTTCCGGCAGTCCCGTGCAGAACTGTACTGCCGCGTGTATTTATCTCGTCAGTAGGAAGATGTTGGGTTGGAAGCAAATAAAAGTATGCCATGAGTGCTATCAAATGGGGTTATGTAAGTTAAATGAGCAAGTCTCATCAATAATAGTTTAATCCAAATATACGGTAAACAATTGAGTCGCGTTAATTACATACTGTCATGGTTGGTTATTTTATGCTATGTGATATATTAGTTTCATTATAATCTTAACTGGACAGTGATAAATCACTCAATGTTTTTTTTTATTTGCTGACCGTTATCTCGGTGTACGTAACATTAGTTTATTAACTGTAACACTACATTGACAGAAAAGGTTCGGTTTACGTTAAGAAAATTACCTTGGCACAACCAAATATTTATTTTGGCAGTTGTACTTTTTCGCCCCAGCGTATTGTACGGTTAGGACAGCTAAATATTTATTTGGCTGTGCATAAGACATTCATGCTTAGCCATATATATATATGGTAACTCCTAGAATGGAACTTGGGTCCTTTCCAGTTGAGGATCGCTTGTTAGCATTCTAGGCCAAATTGCCAGGGTGTCTCGTATTAATTGCGAGGCGGGGCATAGAGCGCATATGCTGGCAACAGAAACATCGTGAACTATGCCTGGCCAGGATGAAGTAAGAGGAAAGACTAATGAAGGTCGGCAACAATGTCGAAGTGCAAGTCGATCGTTGCAGCTAGGTGTAACGGCCATAGACTAATATAACGATCTGCTGCTTCTTTCTGCAGATTACCTACGAATAGATGGCACTCGCAGGACTTCTGTCTGCTTGCAAACTATAAACCTTGACTAATTAGTCTGGGAGAAACTCCGGAGTTATTGTGTGTTTTCATCGTTGTTTTGTCTTGTCTTGTAACTGTGACATAGGCGTTGTGTCATCCTGTTTGTGTGTCTTAGTCGTAGTTCTGTGCTGTCTTCATGTTTGTGTTTTGAGATTTCTTGGCTTGTCATTGGTTTTGGTATGTTTTAGTTTTAAACTATTATTTGTCGATTTGTATTTTCAGTGATATTAATTTTTCAGGTATTGTTGTTTATTTATGTGTTGACTACAGACGATTAAGTTAGTTTTTTATCTATTGTTCTTATTTGATTATGCTTAATTTTCTTAGACGACATAGCGCTGTTACGACACGATGTTCCACTAAATAAGTCCATAGTTTCAGTGACAATAGGGTTATTTACTATTTTCTTGTTATTGAGAAGAGGAAATGCTGATTAACAAATAACTATTTATTCCTTAGTTTTTGACAGAACTGCAAAATGCAATTTAAAAAAAAAAAACGAAAAATTTAAGAAAATTAGTTAAGAGATTACTTACAAGAAAGTATAACAATTGTACGAGGCCACGAATTAACTGTTAGTGTTCTTCAGGCGACGATTAAGTGGGATGCATATCGTACACTTTCGACGGTTACACGTACGAATAATTAGACAGGCTTGCGTTGTTAGTCACTTCATTACATCCTGTTGCAAAATGAGCATGCCATCAGACTTGGCCGACAGAGTTCATTTAGGTTTGAGTCACTTGTAGAGAGCTTCAAAATCGATATTCTGGAATGAATCATTGTTATTAAGTTTTACAATTTCGACCTTTCATTGAACATTTGAAGTTCCCGCAGATTTCTGAGCATAAATTATCAGTGTTGAATAATATAACAGATGAATAAATTGTTATAAAATTTACACGTGCACTATCTGGGATACCTGACAGTGATCGAAAAATGTATCGTAGTTCTTAAATTTATAATAAAGTTTCCTGAAGTATTAATATAAAATAGTGACTGCATTTGAAAAAATGTCATGTGAAGATTATAATACAAAAGTTGGTAATAACCATATCCAGTTTCTGTCAGTGCGGCTCTGATTACTGCGGACACGATGCAGGATTGAATCAACCAACCTGAAAACTGAGTAGGCCTACTTATAAGAATAAGTTGACGTTTTTAAACTAATAATTAATACTGGTAAATAATCTGGATAAATACTAGTTTATAGCTTAAAATGCGTTTTGTATTTATTATGTTGACAGTCATACATGTCTTGATAACACTTCTCCAGGTATTTTAATAAATAATGAATAAATAGTACAGTATAAATATGTTCACCTCTACTGGTAGCAACTTGTATGAATGGCCACAAAGCGTACTAGTGGCTAACATATAAGGACTTGTTTACTATCTAGAGAAAAGTAGGGACGGTTATAGTTTAAGTTACCTTTTTCTGACAAGTCGAATGAAATCAAACATAAATTATGCACACACAACAATGAAAACAAACTATTTACACGAACACGCTACTAATTTTAAACGAAATATCTTGCAAATACCAAGTAATTTCATATAAATAGTTTCTACCTGGACAAAACAAGCAATTCTAAAAATTTTTTACAATATCGTGCAACATGTCACCTAACCTAGAATATTTTCTTTTGCCTAAGATGTTAAGATTCTTACATTTTATAACTTACTTTTGATGCCGACACGTTAAATACTGTACAAATGCCCTAATATCATAAATACAGATTTGAAATCGGTATTCACATTTTATTGGGTACACAAGGTAGTTGGCCGTGTGAAGTACATAATGAATACGGTAGGATGCTAGGTATAACGCTAGCTAGTGTTGTTCACTCTCATATACAAGAAATATGCTGATGTGCTCTAAGCCTAAGAAGGAGACCCTCCCCCACCCCCAGGTATACGTGAATGTCTGGGGCAACATAGGCGGCTGTGCCAGTGTGTAGCGGGTAGAGGAGCTGCAGGCGAAGAGAAGTCCTTGAACAGCAACAAGTGGCAGGAGGCGCAGTTAGCAGGACTCGTGTCCTTGAAGGAGAGGCCACAGCAGGGTTGCCACGCAGACACGTGTAGCCTTGCTGTACACAACAACCACGCACTGGCTACTTACCTAGATACGACTTATAGGCACTGGTACATGGAGAACAGAACAATTGTTAAACAGCACGTGGTACCTTTTAGAGTGGCGACAGTGGTTACTTGCCTAAGTAACGTGTCCTGACAACAAAACTGGTGTAGTTGAATCTGCAACTATGAGGAGTTTGTGAGGACATTAGAAGTTTCAGACAACCGCTTCAGAACATGTGTTTTATATGCATTTAAAATTTTAACTTTGTTGCAAACTATACGACTACTGTTTGGCGATATCAGTAATTTATGTCCTTCGACTCATTAAGTGAAAATTTTACTTTAATTCTTTACCTCACTGATAATGAAATCACATAAAACACATGTTCTGAAAGTGTGAGTGATACTTCGTAAGTAACTCACAGATACCTCATAAACGCAGTTGAACCTACCAATTTTTGTTGTCAGAACATGCAACCTTCGAGTAGGATATCGTCAAGTAGGATACCATCAAGCAGGACAAATTCAAGCAGTATACCTTCTAGCCGGATACCTTCAAGCAAGATACCTTCAAGCAGATAACCACAGTGGCCACATCAATTCCTTTATGCGTAGCCTCATGCCAGGTGGTGTTGAATTTTTATTCAATCATTCCTGGCAATATTTTTATTACAATTACAAAACAGTTTTATTGTAGCGCTATGGCATTTGATAGATGACCCTGGCATTAATCACCAAATTTTACATACTCATGCACTGATGACACTGAAAAGACAAGTGTAAACTCATATTTTGAAAACAATACATTACTAATTGCGTCATTAATTATGATCAAATATTATGGATTCATGAGTGTTTAGGAAAGTAATACATTCACCTTGAACACGGATACATTGTAAATACGTCTAACTCAAGAACCAAACAACACGAAAAACCAAATTTTCCATCCGGGTTTCAGATGTCTCACTCAAGCCAACCGCATAAGAATCAATATTTCATTCAAAATTTAAGAGGCAAAACTTGACACTCGTTTAAAAGATGCTTAAATCAGCCTCCTTCAGGCTGTGAGCTGCTATTCAAGTTAGGTTACTGGTTTCGCCTAATCAGTGGCGCGCGATATTTGTTGCGAGTTGACAGAAGCTAATCAGAAAACACGTATGCAGCACAAGACATTGTTTAGACTTTTAGTCGAGCATGATTTAACAAACATATACGCAAATAAATGACCGACTAAACTAAATGACTGTGATAATCCTTACAAATTTAGAAGGAGCCAGGCTGGACGAATAGTCAGACCACTCGCGTCCCACCAAGGCCATCCGGGCTCGATCCCCGGCTGGGTCGGAGTTTCTCGCATAGGGATCTTGTCGGGCGACGTCACTGGGAGACGGGTTTCCTCGGGTATCTCCAGTTTTCCCCGCACTTCTGATTCCAGTGCCTCTCGATTGTAGGGCCTTGTTCCGTGTGATCCTCCGAGGTATGCAGATACATACGACCTCCCAGTAACACATTTGCATTCGATGTGCAATACCATGGCCCTCCGGTATCTTCCACGCACCATATTTATTTACGTATTATATACTAGAGACGAGTCATTTGCGACTAGTTTTTGGAATGATTTTAATTACTGAATTAATTAATAAATAAAACTCAGAATATAGAGTCTAAAATGGGTTCTGCACTACGTACCTTCAAGCCGGTTAGTCTCAGCAAACTATATCGAAGATATTAAGTCGTCGTCATATGTCTGCCGTGCTGACTTGTGGCTTTTATTGCAAGACTTATAAATAACTGCTAAGAGTTCCTCTGAGCTTAACAACGTATTCTTTACCCCGCAACATTTTCCAGCGTTGAGGCTCGAGGGCGTCACAACGTTCAATCCGAAGACGTCCTGCGGCAACAACTCGGTCCTATTAAAATACACCTCTAAGCCTTCTGTTTGGAGCGAAAATCCCCGCCACTTGACTTGCAGGCTTTAGTTCATCTGGGCGAATCAGTAGACATCCTCTGAGATAATGGCCCTCCCCTCGAGGACAGTAATTTCCTGCCTTAGCCTTGTTTATACATTTCAAAAATCACAGTCGCACTTTGCTACATTTGTCTATTACTTTGAACGTTTTCCCTTAATCATTAAATTACATTAAATAATAGTTGATACTACAATTCTATAGGCAGACACTCCTCACCTCCCCTCCGACAGTTAGGGGTTTATATATTGTAATGGGGGGCTGGTTGTTTGTCCAAGTGAACCTGCTATAATCACTGAGGCAAAACATACACATTTTTCGTTTTTTATGTACCATTATCTTCAGTTCTGTTCAGAATTAATGAGCGGCTGAAAAAGTTAAAGTCCACTTCGGGTATGATCGTCTGTTAAGCAAAGATAACGCCTGAGTACCCACGCAAACACGCAGCGCATGTAAGAGTCACCTATCACGGTGAAGTTTGGGCTCGCGAAATACAGCCGCTCTTTTATTTGCTGTCCGTTCTAACCATAATGCTGTGCCATCATAGCGAGGGCATTTGATTGGATATGTGGCGAGAAGCTTTGTGACTACACTGTCGTCTAAGTCAGAGAAAGAATTACATATATCACTCTGGCAAGTTGGCATTAATTTACATGGTAAAAAGAAACTTGTATTAATCTTCCATGATAAGAAAAGTTCTGAAATTAATTTTATTGATATTTATATTGCTTTCATTGTCTCTTGAACAGCCAAGTGGAAGTGTTAAGAGGAACGACCACAGCATTTGTTGGTAAATCATACCAGTATTTCTCTGGCGTGATCTTTGGAAACCAGTGAATACCAGGCTGACCTCCGTGGTGCAATCGGTGGAGCGCCGACTTGCGGTAAGAGGTTCAGGTTTCAAGTCCCGGGTGAGGCATGGATGTTATTTAGTTTTGGAGGAATATGAAAATACGTATAACCGTCCCTATAAAACCAAATTACCAACGAGATGTAAATAATAGAAAATAAATAAATTGAAAACCGATATAAAGATTACCCAAGTCCACCCAAATCAGAGTTTATAGCCTAGCTGTGCCAGCTTTCTATAATCGGTAATTAAATTACACGAACTGATAATTTAATGGGCGATACTTAGCGATAAACATACAACTAAACATTGCCAACCAGTTATTTTGTCTTCCCTATGCACCGATCTCAAGGTTGACACAGAGTGAGATGGAACAATATTAACACATTGAACTCGGATTTGGGACAACCCGGGTTCGATACCCAGTCAAGACTTCCTGACATGGGATTTTTCCAGTGTTTTCCTTCTCACTCCAAATGCTGGGATTTTTTTCAACAAAAGCCTTTCTTAGTACTTTCTCGTAAGTTGTGTAGTTTGCCTCTCTATTGACATCACTGTCTACGTACGACGACAACTTCTATTTGAATTTGTTACATACACTTTCAGCCTAAGCTGGTCTCGTCACGTACGACGACAATTTCTATTTGAATTTGTTACATACACTTTCAGCCTAAGCTGGTCTCGTCTCAGAAAAATACAGAATGGACAAATAGCAATATGTGTTAATTTCACCATTGACTGAAATAACAATAATTCGTCTACTAACAGTTAAAAGGCTACCGTACATGTGTATAACCCGATCATAAAATGAGACAGGCAATGCCAAGTTTTGAAGTCTACGCTGATTAAAAAATTTATGTCTGATATTAAACGGCCGCTTGTTTTTCCGAAGAAATCCCTGCAACAATTAGTTCCAATGACTTGTGTGCGCACTTGTACCAATGATTTTGATGAATTGTTAGACGTTTTTATTTTCATTGTTTTAGGAATCTACCTGCAAATCACAGGCGAGTGGAATTGAAGTAATGTTGTTTTGATTGGCACAGTCAAATAAGCTACGTCTGTACACAAAGAACGCTGACAATAATCACGAGTCATAGCTGCTGATGTGCACGTAAGTCACTGAAACTAAGTTGTGCAAAAATAATTTCGCGAACACTACCGGCAATACTCATTAGACATAAGTATTTTATTTATTTTATTTTGTTTACTTCTTAGGTTTTACATGGCGAAACTAAGTCGTACGCCTTTTCTTGCATTTAACCAGAGTTATTTTACATTATAAAGACAAAAATAACAAATTAAAAATATCAACAAAAACAAACTGTTAAAACGTTCATTTACAAATGAAGCTAAGTCTGTTTTTAAAAAATTGTCTTTAACAAAAAGACAATTCTATGTAACATTATATGAAATATAGGAAAATTAATCACTTATATTCTAGTAACTTATGATCTAGTATAAACATTTGAAAGGTGCCAAACGTTTTAAAGTTAAAACTTTTGTTTTATTACAAACTGACAAGTTTACTGTAAGTGTAAACTAATTTATGATCTTTGAAAGAACTGTGCAATGGGAGTTCATGACTAGATTCAGTTTCTTGGACGTACTCCATTGCAAAATTGAACGACTGTCAAAGAAAAACTAAACAAATAAAAGAAAAAGAAATCATAAAATAAGCAGAGTATGCTTAGTCAGCAAGATACAAACACAACATGAAATTCCAAGATGGAATCGGGTCAAAATAAAAACAACGAACAAATGGTCAATAATTGCAATTAATGACAAATAAAATAAAAACCAAATAACATGTGACACAACGATGAGACGAAACAACAAACACAGTAGATATCAGACACAAACAGAAAAATATCAAAAGAACACAACAAGTAGACGAGACAAAACTCAACAGATATCAGACATATACAGACAAGACAAGCGACACAATGAAGAGACGAAACAAAACACAGTAGTGTAACACTGTCTGTCTGGAAAACTAATAATAAATGTGGCACTGTTGATAAGTCTATCAAACTTCATGAAGGACTTCAACTGGCATCTTCAGTGGGGTAAAAAAGCACAATCGGATGATTATGATCACTTAATATTGAAGGATAATAATGCGTCTGACAGAATACCACGACATGTCTGTCCAATACATGATCAAACTCCAATCGTGTTTCACTCTTGACTGCAAACAATGTTGATTGTAAACTTGGACAGTATCCGAACAAAAACTTTGCCATGAAACTTAAAACTGTGAGAAGCAGTCTTCCAATGTTCCACACCAGGTTTCATAACTTCAGCACCACTGTCTCCTTAGGTAGCATTTCTTATTATCAATGGATGCATGGACTTGTAGGTCATATTAAATACCCAGCTACTATACTTTTAGTCGATTGTTTTGGTACTGACAGGTGTGTGAAAAAAACAGTCACTTTGAAACTATTGAATTTTTATTATTATTATTATTATTATTATTATTATTATTATGAAATATCACTTTCGCCTGTCTAAATCGCTGAACGCATTCTTCAGTCCACAAAATATTCTTAAGATGCTGTTACTTTACTAATACCTTGCAGTAGTTTGGGAGGCAGATAAATTAAATAGCCTAATTTTTATAACTGTACCTCGCGACGCAACGATTACCTTGAATACCTAGGTTATGTTACGAAAGCATCCATTATATGGTAAGGGAAATATACGAAATTTAAATAATGAATTTTATATGAGTTTTATATATTCATCAAACTGTAGCCAATAACATATGGTTTAAATGATATTATTTTTTTCATTTTGTTAGGTTCATTGGTTTTTGCTGTGGATAAGAAAGGAAAACATGCAAATGTTGACTTCGAAATGACATTATGGGAAAACTGGCTGAGATATGTTTTTGACTACTGAGAATAACATTTATAAAACTAATGTTAATTCATGCAAATATAAAATAATTTTTATACATGCATAGTAGACATAAATGTTTTTCATAATTTAATCACTCTAACTACTTTCTAACGAATGTTAATGTAACGAATCCGATGAGCTTTGCTACAATCGCGTGAGTTATCAACAAGTGCTAATATACATCTTACAGCGTTAACGATAATTGTAACCACTGTGGTGTTTATAAGCAGAGTTGGCCTATCTGAGTTTAAATACACTTAATTTTATTTGTTACGAACTGTGAGCGTCTAGAACCATACGAACTTGGAATCACTCGTCCAAACAAACGCTTTTAAAAGTTAATAAAACATATTCTGTAAAGCAACATTATTCCCATAAACAAGGGTTTTATTTGGGCACATTAAAATTCTGATGTTCCATGCAAGGAAAAAAACTGAACGTGGCAATGAACATTTTCAGAAAGATGTGCAAAATTACGAATACATTTACCTATTTATTTTTATTGGGAACAAAAAAAGAAGTTAAAAATTTTTGTAGCATGACACTTTGTACTTTTGCTCAAATCCGTGCCAGTCAGAAAAATATGACGGTCGTACTTTCGTCAAATCCAAGTTAATTTTTTTTTCTTCAAATAATAGTTGAAAACTATTATTAATTAGAAAACGCATGTAAATAAATTTGTTGTTTGTTCTGTAGCGATACATCTCGTAAACAACGAGACCATATTTCAGTCAGTTTAATAACAGTCATATTCTGTAAGACACAATACAGCTGAACCATAGCTATACTTCAAACATCAATACTGCAACAGTTTCTTGTTATATTTTATAATATTGCATATTACGAATGAACTTAAGGAAATTACAAAAAATTGTAAAATATGTTTGCTTTATCCAAGAATCGAACATGTGGTTTTTGTTACTTATGCGTAAAGTTTACTATAAATATAATTTTTAAAATCTTATATGAACTAGATTACGTCCTTATTCACGCAAGCTTTCACTGACGCGCTGCCGGTATGCGCGTAAATTAACGAAATGTGTCAGTTAAGTGGGTCACATTGAAGTTCCAGAGTCACTTTCCGGGAACAAAAAACCGTTACAGATAGTACATTCCCCTTATTTCCTTTGCAGAAATATTCCGTTACAATGAAGTTACAGTACAAAAGAAGCTAGTTTTTCTTTTGCCAAATCAACAAGTGATTAGTTACGTATTTGCTATTTTATTTAGTTAGTCATTTGTTTGTGACAAAAATAAAAAAGCACGAATTTATTTATGTATATGAACGAGAAAACTGACTGACAGACATATCAAACTGAAGCTCAAACCACTTGACCTAGAACCACGATATTTTTTGTGTGATATCCTCTTATGTCGTAGGCGAAGAGGTAACATGTGTTTCCGAAGAGACGTCGATAGAGCTCGAGCCTAACGGCCTATCAGTGATTTCCATTTTATTATGTCACACATAAAAATGCATATTAGCCAATTTCAGGAATTTTCGAAGTTCAACATTTGAGGGGAAAATACCTTAAATGGTTTGCATCGATATCTATCGAATCCTCTGGGAAAAATAGTTGGTTTTCACTTTAAAATGTTGCTTACGTAAATACCCAAAGAAGGGTTTAGGATTTTTTGAAATTCGACCAATAAAAAGTAAAAAAGAGAAAAAATGTTTTTTTTTTTTTGTGAATCATCTATATCACTGTACCACAATTGACTATCGTCGTGATTTTTACTTCAATTAGTCTCGTATGCAAATGTCTATGATAGGACTCGAAAACATTTCGAAATTCTCTAATTAAGGTGATGAAAATATGTGAAATGTGTTTTAGATTATTCCTCTATATCTATCGAACCAATCGAGACATCGAAGTGCTCTTGGTTTTGGTTTGATGCTTTTGAAAATATCCCAAATACCGTTAAAAATATTTTCCTTGGTCTTTATATGGCGACATGATTTTTGTTTAAGATTAATGCTTACTCAAATACTTGGAAGATTATTTCACGAATTTTCCGAATTCCTCACCTAAGAAGGATAAAAGGGATGAAAAGTGATTAAATGTGTTTTTAATTAATTATCCATGTATCTTGAACCTACCGGACTATGTTCGTGTTTTTCAGGTCCAAGAGACACCAGCGAAGTAGTCTAAATTGTGATACAAGGGTATTTCGAAAGTTAGTCTCTTTTAAGCTGAAAATACCTGGAATGTGTTTTAGAAAAATCTTCTACATATATCGAACCTATTGAAAGATATTAGAATATTTTGTTGCTTCAGGATGCTGATTACGTAAACGACAGTAAAAAGGTTTTCAGATTTTTAGAAATTCGAACTTTCAGTACCGTACAGAGGTGATATGTGATTTTTAATAAATGGTCGAGTTTGCTTTTACTGAATTAGCTACCGTCGTGATTTTCGCTTCAACTGTATACTTAAACAAATATCAAAGTTGTGAAATTAAGTTTTCCCAAAATTCGATACCTAAAGGGGTGAAAAGGCGTAAAATTGGTTTTCTGTCAGAGGATGATACTTGTCTAACCAGCAGAGATATTGAATTGGTGTTCGCCTCAGGATTATGCTTACGTAAGTACAAAAATGCAATGCAAATTTTTATTTTGTAAGATAACTTTGTTAAGAAGAAAACATTGTTTGTGAACATTCAAGGCAGATGATCCGAAAAACAAGTACGTCCAGCGAGAAATAAATTATACATGAGTTTCATTCTACAGTTATATCGAGACGTTGTGTTGTACAACCCCTATGAGCCAGAATATTTTATTTTTAAAAGTAGTTTTCGTGAATAATATCGACGTTATGTGGCGTAGTGGTTTGTAGCTCCGATCTGTTGTTCAGGAAGTTCTGGGGTCAAATTCCTTTAAAGTCAGTGAAAATGTGCATGTCTAACACACTAAAATACAAGGAATATTAAATTAGTGCAATTTAGATGAATTCCAAAAATGGTGAAAATGGATTATGCACTCCACATGTCCCTCGACAGCATCAGCCCACATCCCACTAACCTCTAGGTTGAGGCACCAAATACGTTCATATTTCAGCGAAACATTATCCCGCCAAAACTCCTTAACGCCAAACTTCAAGTGAAGGTTTAGAAAAATAAATATATTATTGAGGGCCACATCAACCATAGTTGTCCTCGAGGAAAATCAGTCTTAATACTACGTAAACTACGTACCGGTATTTCAATCGATTACTTTCTTATATTTAACAGTCTGTAATTATCTCACAACGTCAACTTTGCTGTGACTATAGATAAAGCACAGTCCTTGTTACTGGCAGGGATTTTCGCGTGGACAGCTATAGCTACTTATCCTGCTGCAGAGTTAACTCAACTGGAATATTTGTCATTCTAAAGCTTGTTGACTGAACTACCTGTCTGGTGTACAAAGATGTATCTGCTCTGAGAAATACACGCGAGCAAAGCCACGGGCGTACTGCTAGTTAACACATAAATCGACAATCACATTTATTTCCAAGTATAAAATTGTTGACATTGGAATACTGTACATATTTCAAAGAAAATCGCGACATATGTTATATAATTTAATAGAAGGTTTTATTGTAAGATCACAACGATTTTAAGAAGTTTTTTTTTTTTTGCAAAAAGATTACTGAAACATTGTATAGTAAATTTAAAATAAACTTTTATTGGTGATCAGTTTCGAGTATCTGTTGAACCACACTTTAAACTTCAGACTGGCATCAATATACCGTATAATATTGTCGCGAATATCGGCCTTCCATAAACACGACGCCGTAATCTCTGTTTGATTGCAAACACAATTATTTCGGGCATTTATAGTTAAAGCTTAGACTTAAAACTAGATTAAATAAAGTTCAAAGGTTCTTGTAAAATCAATATGCTTCACATGCAAGCCAAAATATTTACTAACAAGAAGGGAATTCAGAAACTTGGTACACTGTTGAATATATGTTCTAAAAATTTGTTAACAGCTATCTGTCGAAAAATACCTTGATTTAATTTGTGGCGTCCTGTCAGAAAAAAAATATCGGGATCGATATAGGGCACGGATTTTCGAATATGAATATTGTGTTTGGCAGTGATATTGGTCGCTGGGATTTCGATAGCATTTACTATTCCCGTGCATTCCCAAACGGCTTCATATCCGCCTAACGACATCCCACTCCGACTCTCAAGACCAAAGCTGTTAACAATCATCCAAATTTGTTCACTTGATATGGACATGAACGAACGCAATATAAAGCGATTCAGAGTACTTGTAAGGGTTGGGTATGACAAATGTTGGTTTCAAAGCAGCATTTTGGTCACAGAAACTATTTTTTATCATTTGATTTCTAGGAAGCACCGACCACTCAAGCTGCCCGGAATACCAGGCTAGAGAACGAGCTAATTTAAAAATTCGTCCGTTCACTTACGTCTCTCGAATTGTGCTTGTGCTGCCACGTGACGTCAGAAATAAAGATGTATACGGAGTTATTTAACTTAATTTATTTTGTAAGCATCGTATTCGCTTAATGCACTGGTCAGTTGTTATTTTAATGTTGATTTATCGAAAGTGGGCCCAGAATATAAAATTAAAAAAAAAAAAAAACTACATGGTGTACGTTATCGGGAAAGAGGTAAAACTGTGAAGTGTAATAAATTAAAGAGTTTCATTTAAGGAGTGTATATTCAATCATTATGCCGTTTGAACATAAATAACTTAAATAATGTTGTTTGAATATTACCTACAACTTTATCTCACAACAGACACATTTGGCCAAAAACTTTTAACATTTTTAAATATGTTACTAACATATATTTATTATACGTGTACGTGAACAGAAGTGCCGTAACGTCACTTCGTGACTGACACTGTGAATGATGGAGTGAGCAGGGACCTAGGAGGCCTAAAATGGTTTGTGGCAACACTGCGCCAGCAAGCGGGCATCTGGGTGAATGACTGAGTTAAAATAGGTCTATACCGGGTCTATTCCTGTCTAAACGTCGGGTATTCACAGTGAATGACAAAAATTACTTGATCGTTTGTTTGGATGTTTCGGATTAGTAGGGTAAATAGAACGACTTAGTCACATTTAGTATAAAGGAAATAAACGAGTGTATTTATTACCTAGAACATTTCTATGGCACCCTAGCGTTTACTTTACTGCGAACGGCTTTCTATGAAATTTTTTTCTACCAAGTCACAGTATATTTAGAAAAGTCAATTTTGTCTTTCCCAACATGATATTGATAATAAACTAATGGACGCATCACACTCTTCTGTTTCGACGCTTGATTGTAAGATGCGTCATTTGTATTCGTGTAAGTTGTCGTGGAGGACACTGTAAAATTATAACTTAAAATAGCCTTAAATACTTTTTAATTGATTATAAAAATTAATTTGAAGTGACGCTTTACATGTAAAAAAATTCTCTCAAATTAATTTGAAAGGCCCTGCGAAAATATTAAACCACAGTTTTTTTCTGCGATATTTTTCATTCCTACTCGGACGATGTTAAAAACTCTAATGTTCGTCCAGTAATTTAGGAGGAATTTATCCTGAAACATTTTCCTGAATGAAGTAAAACCTCCCACCAGTGGAAAACCAGTTTATCTTTACTCCCGACATTTATATAATTACTTCATTAATTTAGTGCTGCAAATTATTATATTACCACTAATTCCCTAGCCATAGTACCAAACACAGTAAACTATCCACTTCCCGTCTATTGAAAAGTTGTCGGGAAATAAGTTAGGCATAGACTGTTCACGATAAAATGAGCACTACTTAAATTTTTCTTCCAGTCATTCTGCGATCATCTTTACTATTTTTAACATGAAAACTACCTTGAAATTAAAAACCATTGTAAAAGTTTCACCACCCTCAAAAACTTAAAACCTTTGGCTCCATTAAAATACAGTTATGGATGTAAGTGTTGGGGAGTGTTCATTTTAAAGTGCACAGACTCTAGGCACATAGGGCAGCAAGTCCCCAAGTAGATGTCAGTAAATCACTTGCCACTGCCTCCATGTGTTAGTACTACACGTAGGCTTCAATATCCACAATATCGTTTATTAAAACAATGTTAGTCTTAATTCACTCGTATCTACACGAAAGTATTATTCAGGTGATGACTCGTACGAAGCCTAATATGGGTATTTACTAAATTTATTAATTAATATAAATATTACCATTATGAATTTTATTGCCGTATTATGAACTTTGACAATATTTTCCAATTTAATACTAGACTGTTATTTTAAAATTTTAGTCTGTTAAAAATAAGCCGTGCTGTATTTCAATAAATATTTTCATCACAATTCTCTTTCATTATGTTTAATGGAGATATTTTTCAAATTGTCAAATTGAGGATCGTTAATTAAAACGGAGACTACATTTAGCTGAGTGCCTGTAAAGGAGGTAGTATTTCATTGGCAAACAGATGTTTTAAGGAAGACAGTGGAGAGGAATCGTCCAATGTCTCTCGTAAGAAACCATCCTTACATTCGGCTGGAGCAGTTTAGTAAATAAACTAAGCCTAAGTGTAAATGACGAGACCGAGCACATCAGAATGTTAGTTTATGGTAACTCTAGAAAAAACTTGGTGTGTGTTTCATTATAGACAAATACGTCTAGCTTAGGTCGCAGGGCAAGTCATTTGATGCAAACGGTGTCATGCTTATTTTGTATCTGCGTACATAGTTGACGTCTTCTTAAAACAAAAATGGATTAAATGTGGGCCAGTCGTGACACACGCTACAGACACAAAAGATATCAGACAAGATATATACGTATGAATAAACAGCATCAAACACAGGCGTGAGAATTACTTGCAACTGTAATATAATAATTAATCAATAAATGAAATTTGGTCGCTGGAATATTGGTCTTTGTGAAACAGTTCTTATTAAAGTGATATCAGTTGTTGTACTCGATAAGTAAACTGATGTAAGTAATTGAAAATTCACTCTGGATTTAAATCGGTTATATCGAAGGATCAGTCTTAACAGGTTTAATAAATAGTTTCCTGGCTGGAACATCGTCTTTGATGATGTAATAAAACCGACGTAACATCGTATATTTCAGCAGTGCTTCTTCACGTTCTCACGACAACAGTGGTTCAAATTATTTCACAGGTTAGCACCGAATATTGCATTATGTAATGTTGCTATAAAACAACTTTGAATAACAAGGTTGAAAACACTGGTTGTTTTATATAACCGTCGTTTGATATACCGGTATGTAAATTGATCGTGCAAAAACATGTCCTGGCTCTCTGAGCAAGGTGGACTCATGGTAACAAACTGGACACGAACTCTGGGATGTAAGCTCGACTCAATGTCAAGATATCCTGATTTCGGTTCTCCGCGGTTTGTCTGAATTATCTCCAAACAAGTACTACAACGATTTCTTACACGTCATGGTGCTCTTATATTTGTATGTAACTCTGAGTAATACAGGGTGTAACAGAAGCGATGGTCAATAATTCACACATGGAAAGTACTGGCCAAAAGAAGCTATAAATGTCCAACAAACATGGGTCCGGAAATCAGCCGTTGTCGAGTTCTCGTAACAAGTCGAATTGGGAACCAACTCCAAACGCATTTGGATTCCTAGGTAATTACGCTGGTATCTCAAGGTATTGGTTCGCCTATCAGGTTGTTGACGCATGCACAACTACTCTGCTCGCTCCCTACATGCTCTGTGCCGTACAGACAATCTGTTACGAAAGTAAAGGCACCATGGACGGAGGTTACACTAATGAAGGGTACGCTGACATGCACTTTATGTATGGCAAAGCTAATGGCAGTGCACTTCAGGCTGCACGATTTTATGAAGAAGCTTTTCCTCGCCGCAGGCAGCCCGGCAGACGTACATTTACGAGGTTACATCAGCGCCTTCGAGAAAGTGGGAGTTTCGCACATCATGTACGAGAAGGTAGACCCAGATCCATAACACCTGATGTTGAGGAAAGTGTGTCAGACATTGTACACAAATGTACAAGTACTTCAACAAGGGGGATTGCTATCCAGGAGCTTGTGCTGAGTCAAATGAGTGTGTGGCGAATTTTACATCGGCAATTACTGTATCCGTATCATCTCCAGCGTGTGCAAGCTCTCAACAATGCAGACTTCCCTCCTAGAGAGAATTTCTGCCAATGGATTCAACAACATTGTACTTTGAATCCCCTGTTTGTAGGCAGTATTCTGTTCACGGATGAAGCTGTGTTTACCCGTGCGGCATTTTCAACTTCCATAACTGTCACATTTGGGCCGATGTCAAACCTACTGCGACACACGTTTCACGACATCAACAACGTTTTTCGTTGAACGTCTGGGCTGGACTGCTCATAATTGGACCACATTTCTTACCACAGAGACTAACCAGAGATCGGTACAGGCAGTTTCTGCGTACTATACTTCCAGATCTGTTTCATGATGATGATGTTCCACTGAACCAACCACTGAACACGTGGTTTGTGCGTGACGGTGATCCAGCACATTTTCAATTACGTGTCCGCCAGCTTCTAACTCGACGGTATGGTCAACATTGGATAGGTAGAGGAGGACCTGTGCCATGGCCTCCAAGGTCACCGGATTTAAATCCCATGGATTTCTGTGTGTGGGGTCATGTCAAAAGCCTTGTCTATGCTACTGAGGTCAACTCTCTTGAAGAATTACGTTTGTGGATTGAAGCAGCCTTCCAGCATTTACAGAATACACCAGGACTGCCTGAGAGGATTCGCAACTCGTTCCAGAGACGAGTTCAATGTTGCATTCAGACGCATGGGCAACATTTTGAACACCTTCTTTAAAGATTAGAAATTCCATGTGTTTCTACATATTGATCAAATGCAGCAAGCAATGTGTTCTATCTCGACAACGGTTCATTTCCGGACCCATGTTTATTGGACATTTGTAGCTTCTTTTGGCCAGTACTTTCCATGTGTGAATTATTGAATCATTGAACGAACTTTGGAATTGTATTTTTGTGTTACAGAAACTAAACTTAAGTTAAGGTAATACAATTTATTATGTGTTACTGTAAAGATCAAACCCAGTAGAATTTATTACACATTTTTGCAACTGTTTACTCAAAATTTTTGTTAAGAACCTTGTAAAATAGTGCAACGTTGCACCCCATAATAGAATTTTTCCAGGGTAAGGGGCCTCGGCTATCCCGTTCTAAGTTTACTGTAAGCGCACTTCGACAAAGTGGCCTCTTCTCTGGACAACGCCAGGGGCCTCGCAGAGGTTTAATACGGTGCTGTGCTAACACATTCAGAAACAAAGTTTTTTCGCTGATTACAAACAACTTATAATTTTCTGACCACCACGAGAAGCACAATCTAATTTAAGTAAAATTTATGGGGAATTCGTTAACAGTGTTTTTGGTGTAATTAACAAAACTTAACACCTTAAAATGTTCCAACAAGATAGAAGAGACACCAGGAATATTTAAGAAGTATCTGTCTAAACAATATTTTCTATGAATGTAGAAACACTTATCCAATGTTCATGTCTTAGAACTCAATACTTTCATATACGTTTTTATTGCTGCTGTGTACTTTTCATGCGTTTGAATAATACACTTGCTAACAGGATTCGAAAAGTTCAAAACGTATGCTAGTAGTGGGGAATAGTATGACATGTAGCACTGGCTCCTGGCTGTGAGCAGGTGGGCGAGGAAGCTATCTTGGATTATGTCACGGCGGCCATTTTGCTGTGCACGGCAGCCATTTTGTCACATGTCATGTCACATATATCATACGTCACATTATCTCATATAATGTACATTACATCATATCATGTCAGTCATATCACATTATGCCGAGTGTCATGTTATGTCCTATGTTATACTACATGTTATGTCGTATGCCAGATGTTGTGTCTTCAATTATGTCACATGATAAGTCATATGTCACATCATGTCTTCCACCTTGTCGTGTCCTCCATCTTGTTTCCAGCAGTCACTTGTCTGAGGGAATTTTTTCCTACAGGGGGGTATTTTTTCCGTCGAAATTTCCCTGAGTCATCGTCTGCTGATAGGTCATGTTTGTTTCCATCATTGGGTACTAGGTGACACTAGAGTCTCGGTTTGTTTTCATCATTGACTGCTAGGCGGCGCTGTATTCTACTTCCGTCAAATTTGCTCCTGGATGTGTGCCGCCATGTTTGTTCCAACGTCTACATCGCTGTCTGTTAGAGTGCTCTAGTATCGCTATTGTTGTAAGGTCGAAGTTGCTTGAGTTCGTATATGAGAGAATAGACCTTATGATTTAATTTTTAACATGTTAAAAAAATTTCAGTTCGCCGGGTGTTGGTTTCGAACTTCCAACCCTTGTGATACCCGACATGTTACCTAGCCCACTGACCTACGAGTACAGTGAACACAGGATAAAGTTAATAGTGTATATATAAAAATTGCTTTTGAAAACAGATACATTTTCACATTTAATGAATTTTCATTTTATTTTAAAAATACCTATGACTTATTGATTTTAAATATTCTTAATAGTATTAACTATTCCTATCCTACGAATCCTAAAAGTGGACAGATAATTATTTTAATGATTAAAAACAAATGCACGCAGGAATCCTCAAAACAGGCAGTTGAATCATTTTTTTTGTGATTCAAAACATTTGCAACTAAGTGCACCTGCAAATCATTAAAGGGTGCAATTGAACCATTTCGGGACAGGCTTCAAGTAGAGAAGAAGCGGAGTAGTCGCCACCAAAATACACAACAGTAAGAAACTTGTCATCAGCTGCCTAGGAGTAGTAACTATTTCTGCTCTACGAATCATCAAAAGCAGTCAATTGAATAGTAAAAAGTTTACAAAGCGGGTAAGTAAATACCATAAATTTATCAGATAAAACAACGCTGTACGATTTTGTAAATAGAGAGATCCAAGAAGCATGCCTCGTAGATTGTAATTTGAGGGAAGAAAATCAAAACATCGTGTATTTTTTAAAAATTAATGTTACATAATCGACTGAATTTGTTCAGAGATATCCGGGACATAGACTAATGTATGCTAGAGGGGTCTAATCCAACACCTTGAATTTTTTTATCACAGTGAACATCTGATAGGTGATATAATACACATAAAAAACTGAATTAATTTCAATGTCTATAGATGAGACGTAATGATTGTTTCGTCCAGCACGTTCCGCACATACGAAAATCTGGAGACTGGCCTCGCAATACCGAAATAAACTTGATGGGGAAGTGAGAATCCTAACAATAGCTATTTTTCTGCAATCTCGCTGGAGCCACACATACTCTTGTTTTAGAACTAATTCCTAGCTATCGACTTGGAAGAAAAAAATTTTTTTTTATTTTCACATAGAACATGCTGGTAAGATAGTGATGATATTGTTTCCCTCTGTAGTCCACCAGCAACAATATAAAGTGTGTTTTCTTGATCATTCGTCATTCTCTTTGCGGAGAACAGTCAACGTGGATTATTTTCATCCAGCGAATCATTATGTCATTGTGACACCTGGTTTAAGTAGAATAATATACTGTCACTAGTCACGCAGTCTATTGCGAAGCTTTACAGAAATATGTGATGGTACTTTACACACCATTTATATAAGCGAACCACTTAACCACAAACTATATTGTCAAATCATTGACTGTACTACGTATGGCCACTGTGCAGTCTTCTACATGAGGCAGGAAACACAGTTACCTTGCTCCGAGAAGGACGTAATGAGGTTTTCAAGTGTATACGACAAGAAGATATGGCTTAGTACTCAAGAATAAAGTAAATTGTGATGACATGCAGCAGCGAAAAGGCAAATGCTAGGTTACACTTCCGTGTGCAAGAAACTTCGGAGAAAATGACGTAGCTCTGTTTATCACAATCAATCATCAGTTGCAGTAACGCCATCGTAGATTCATTCAACAAGAAAACGTCAAAGAAGTATGAATAGACAATTGATTTCAATGTAAGTCAGCAGTAATACGCGTTATAAATTTTGTCTGTACCAACTTCCTCGAAGTATTAATTGGGTGTATTCGTGTGAGCTATGTCTAACTAAGAGGACAAAGTATTTTTTACTACTGTAAACAGAGCTACTGATCCCTTAGTTGTAAACTGATAGCTAAGGAATTAACATCTTACATCAGTGTTCTCGAACAAGAATGAATATTATGAATGATGAACTACCAGTCGCTACTCAGAATACGCCTGCGAAAGACCTTTTTCCAGCAACGAAGAAGCACAGCTGGGATTTTTGCAGCAAGACATTTAATAAATTACATAATGCAAGAAGACATGAAAAGTAGATATGTGTGAGAAAACCGTCTCGCAAGCAGCTGCGTTGTGATACGTG
>PNEQ01012705.1:0-40838 GCA_003012365.1 Medauroidea extradentata
ACAGAATTACAGCAAACGACACAACGATGAGACTAAACAAAACACAAAGATGTCGGACACAAACAGAAAAAACGACAGACAACACAAACGATGAGACGAAATAAAACACAGTAGTTTTCCAAACAGTCAGTATGAACGACGTTTCGGGAACTGGAATCTGTTCCCGTCATCAGGTAGACACACAGGGTTCAAGAACACGGGTGCGACTGAGGTATCGAGAGCTCATCCAATGTCCAGAAGTAATATATAGTAAATAAGTCTTGCAATCAGTCGCTCTGCTGCAACCTAAGGCATGTAGTGTGACCCTTGAAGTAACCTGGATAATTGGCGGGTTCACTGACGTGTAGGTTAGCCTCCAAGAATATCTGTGTATTCAAGCAGACAACAGTTGTTCATTGGCTGCTCCCTGATACAGTGGTATGGGGCACGTTAAGATATATTTTATTATTGGCTCAGAGACTTCCAGCGGATATCAAATAAGTCAACGGCCAATTGCGAAAGTGACACGAACTTATAGTTGCTGGAATTCTGTGCGTAAGAGGAAACGCGAATTTTTCATACCTATAACTAGAGTCAGTGTTTTTTGGTGACAATAATTCTGCACCAGTTTGTTTAAATGCCTTATGAGCACATCTGTAGCTCAGCTTCATGGTTAGTGATAGGGTGTTTTTAACTCCCAGCGTCTTGGGTTTTTTTTTTTTTTTTTTTTTTACTTTCCATGTACGGATTACAGCACTTACATAAATACTTTTCATAGAATGTAAGACATGACAATTACATAAGCAAAGCTTGTGTGTGAGTGCTACTAGACAAATTATTTTCTGTATCTGCGGTAATTTATGTAAGAAAACTTGTCATGATATTAAATAAATTAAAAAAAATGAAACGCTGCATGAACTTATTTTTTTAAAAAATAGTTATTGATGGATACAGATAGTATTTAACAATTTATAATATACAAAATGTAAAAATTGTTTACTACGGTATGATACTGACGCCTGACGCAAGCGGAGTTCGTACTTAAACTGTTCAGAGTAAAGTGAGCACTGCTAATCTTTTTCTAGTAGCTGTTTTGTATTGATCTTTATTAGTTTCAGTATGAAATCTATCATGGAACGTAAAACAAGTATAAACGTTTGACCACAGCGAAAACTTTTCTTTGGCCCCAATAAAATAGTATTTTTTAAATATATTATAAATGTTGAGGAGTGCTCAATTTAAAATGAACAGCCTATATCACCCTGTTTCCTCGCCCGGACCTCCGGCAACAATGTGTTGTTGATCCCACAGCCGCACCTAGGTGCCAATGAATGACCTTGGTTGAGCACGACAATGGGGAAGGTCGTGCTGTGGCGGTTCCAATCAGCGGCAGGTTTGATTAGCGGCTAATTGCTGCACGTTGCAGTCGCTGGAAGGAAGTGGCTAGCTGGGGGAGAGGGTAACAGAGCACGCTCCGAGTGTTTGCTGAATGCTTGATTACGGCGCGAGCTGTTTGTCCGTGCGACACTGTGCGTGACGTAATGGGACATGATCGAGGAGCAGACTTGACCCAGAGGAGGAAGATAAGTTCCGTGATACATCCGGGCTCGGCTGATATGGCTGTCTTCTTAGGTATACGTGGTTCGGGATGAACTGAGCACTCCAAAAAGTCCTGCTACATTTCAATTTTCAGACAATTAGTATCTTTCCGCGGGTAACGGCCAACGACGGGAAATGTTTAAAGGCTCCGCTACAATTGATTTAGCACAGAATATAACACATGCACAGAATGTTCAATCAAAGGTTTTTGAAGGAACGAGCTACAATTAGTACAATTACAAATAGCACTCGCACAGCAAAATAGCACAGGATCGCCGCACGGAAAGTCAGGCTATACAATCCTGTGCGCTGTGCGCCGAGCGTAGCCAATCGGAACATGGAAACCACAGGGTAAAAAATAAACACGGATAAAAATAGATACTAATTCGACTAACCTTCATAAAAATTCGCTCCGAAATAAGTAAATTAATTTGTTCTAAATGAAATTGTTTGCAAGGTTTATAACAGTTACCTCAATTAAAAAAAAAAAAAAAAAAAAAAAAAAAAAAAAAAAAAAAAAAAAAAAAAAAAAAAAAAAAAAAAAAAAAAAAAAAAAAAAAAAAAAAAAAAAAAAAAAAAAAAAAAAAAAAAAAAAAAAAAAACTATGTTCACTCGATTTTGTATTATAAAATAAACCAAAAAAAATTTACGAAATGCAGTAACAATAAAAACATTCAGAATCAGTGATACCAACACACACACGTATTAGTTATCAGTGTAGTTTGTTTTCGTTTTAACATCTGCTGTTTCTGTGCGTGTATTGTTTCGATTGTAGTTTGCAGTTCTGTGCTATGCAAGTGTTCTGCGTCTGTGCGTATGCTGTTTTCCTTGCTAAATCAATTGCAGTTGAGCCTTTACCTCTCTGGACACGTCACTTAATGTTTGCGCGTGTGAGCTATATTGTGCAGTTAGTTGGAACCTGTATAGTTTGATAAAGAAAATTTAATTAACTATGTGAAACAAATATGTCGAATTATGTTCATTTCATTTCAGTATTGTTACATTTAAATAGAAAAATACGCGGGACTATATTACGCAAATTCGTTGTCAACCATACGAGTAAGGTAACTATAGTTACGAGGCGTATACACTTGACGCATAAATGGCGTTATAGAGTGCCGCGCCTATTCTTTTCTACGCCGAACAGATAAATGTGTTCACAACATGTTTGTCTAAGAAGGGAACACACGGTTGAAACTAGGCTTCTATCACATTAAAACTGCAACATGCTTATTAAAAACATGGTTTTAGGGCCTCTCAAAACGGCTAAAAACAGCTTTTCCAGACAGCTGTAACTGAAAAAAATTCCACCCGGATTCGTAAAACACAACGCTGGAAGCATGCGTTGGACCTTACTATAAACTTTCCACAAATTAAATTGTAGGATCACCGCTTTAAGTCCCTTATGTAAAAGAGTAGTACGAAGACAGTTTGGCGCACCGCGAATAGAAGCGATGTTGTTACCTTCGAGTGTGGAAAGCTGAACCTTATCGCTTCACTGTCTACGCGCATCAAACGCGGAAAATTACATCCGCTGCATGGGGCAGTGTTAGACAATTTTGTTTTATTTTCAGTTACTGAGCCATGACATCTATTCAAATTGTATTATCGAAATGTTATCTTCGACAACGCATCGGATATTCTTGGTAAACTGCTTGATATAAAAAATATATTAATTTGACATACACAATCACTGCATGAGAATTATAGGTCAACTTTCAAGAAATCTCTTGCAATGAATATGCATGACAAATTAATCAAAGATTCCATTATTATTTATATCGAGCAGTTTACCAATAATATATCCTATGCTTTGTCGAAGAGAACATTTTGGTAATATAATTTAAATAAATGTTATGGTTCAAAAACTAAAAATACAGTAGTAAAACTGCCTAACACACCCCCTTAATGTTAAATTATACGCAGTAACGTTTAATGATTTTTTTTTTCAGAGATTAAATTTTCAGAGCTCACTTAATCCCGAACGACCTATACTGTGACGAACCACGAAGAGGACCGTCTGAAATAGTTTACTAACCGGCAAACTCGGCCAAGGAATAAAAAAAATTATGAAACATCGCACAGTGCAACAGCGGAATGACCCATTCCTACGAGAATACGAGTTGCCGCACACAGCATGATAGAGAGGCGTATGACGCTGTAGATGTGGTCTGTCTGCGACAAATCGTCACCAAGGTCGTTATGTACGCCGTATAACCGTGACTTCGCATTAGCCTCGGCGTCATACTTACAGCGGGACTGTCGTAACTAAATCAAGTGGCTAAATAACTTAAATTATAATTATTAATACAATGATCTGCCTTCCTCCGCGTCTTCAGTAATTTAACGTTGCATTGTATTATGTCAATAAGTCACGAGTGTGGCGATTAACTAAATAGGTGTATTATTTAAATAACTTCAGCCTCTAACAAGTAATAAATATAGGCACGAGTATTTCGCGTATTCATCTGGCAACAGCCTAGAGGTACCAACTGAAGCCGAATATCCACTGGCTTCTAGCTTCTAACAGTACAAACGTGTAGCACGTGATATCCCCACAGCCTGTTTCCTTATTTATAACTGGCTTGCAGTCGTCAAATGTGGGTTAAAGCCGTTCTCGTCTGAGGAGTGAAGTATATACATTATTGACGTTCAACCTGACGTAGAATCAATACGTGAAATAATCGTCCCTCTAGTAATAACATAGAAAAAACGAGGGTCACTAACAATTATACACGTAAAAATATTTTTTTATCTTTTAATATTACTTTTTATTCAATTTTTTGCGGCTAGTTTGAGGGAGGGAGGGGGGTAATAGATTCCCAAAAACCACCCTCCTCACCTACCCATGCTCCTGGCTACTCCTCTGGCTTGTTGTTTTGCTAGCTCGCCAATATAGTGTTCCTCTCCTGCTGTTGCCCCTGCTTAGCAGTGTTTAAAAATAAATTCTATCTTATAATTGAGGAGGGTTACTTAGGAAGAAGTAAAATAAAAATGGTAACTACTTATAAGACGTAATCTGTTAGTACAGAACACGCCCTTTCAAGAGCATCCATAACATATCAGACGATAGCATATTAATATTTCCACGCATGCTGTGAATACTATTCATCGTCAGAAACAGTTTTTTTTCCTTCAGACTATTGTATATAATTAAATGTGATAACTGGATACGAACGAAACTTCGATTGAAGCGCGCATTAAACTTTGCTGCGAAGTCGGCTTCAATAAAAATACGGGTTCATTGGTCAAACTCTAAGTCATGTTTGGACGAGTTTTCGACGAGAAGCCTGTGTGTCGGTCCAGCGTACTGCACGTAGCAACGATGTAGCGCTTAGTATACGTGCCAGCATCGCCCTTATCGCTTCATTGCCTCCGGCAGACACGGATAGTTATCAACTTTTAAAATTTTCTTAAAGTCTATAACTAACCAAAATTAGACTATGTATTTGTATTGCTTGGAAATAATTAGTCTACATTGTAAAATGTTCAACACATCTAATAAGCTGTTTTACGGTATGTGCTCCCTTCCGAGATTTAAAAAAGATACATCAACAGAAATCCGTGACTTAAGGTGAGGGATCTGTCGCCATATTGGATTTTTATTTATTTATTTATTTTTTTTTTTTTAGTTCAGAGAAGAAAAGTGTGACGTTTGGTGATATAGTGTGAATTATATTTATCTTGCGCTACAATAAAAGCATACAGTTTGAACATTTAACGTATATTTTAGGCCGCAATCAGTCAAACAATTTGTTAAATATTCTTAATTTGTGTGACTGATTGCGGTCTAAATATAAGTTAAAAGTTCAATGCGATGCTATGGTATAAAATTTTACACTTTTCACGTCAGAACTAAAAAAAAAAAAAAAAAAAAAAAATCGAATATGGCGACTGATCACCTTAGGACAATGATCCGTCATTTCTATTTACTTTACAATATCGCAAAACTTTCCCACAGTTTCGTTAACAACTATTTTTAGTACGTAGTCAGATTTTTCCTAGGCACAATTTATTCATATTTTGCTAATTACGATAGTTCGTTAGTGAGAATTACCTTAATTGTAATATTGAGTAAAAATAACTGTAAATACATTAAAAACAAGTTTTTATTTAAATACTCTAAAAAGATGGAAATAAATTTTTAATTAAATAAAATTTATCAATTTATTACATTACACAATTTATATGATAAAAAAGCTTGCCGCAAGATTTAACTATTTTATAACAACTTTTTTTCTTCGAATTACTTATGTCAAGATCAAGTTACATACTGCATTCTTATTTATCTACACAGAAAAATCTCGCGACAAGCTTTTATATCATAAAAATTGTGTAATGTATTATATTGATGGATTTAATTTAAAGTTAATTTTCTTCAATTTTTAGAATTTAAATAAAAGTTTGTTTTTAAAAGCGTTTCTTTACTTTTAATTTATTTATTACTTTTTTTTAGTTATTTTTCCATGTTGTTCCCACGAGTACCGAAGAAATATCCCTCGACCCTCCCAGAGCTTCGTTTAGAAGGGTAAGAGCTAATATACAACAGGGTTCACCCCGGTGCCCTGAGGTGGTACGTCACATCATGTTAGATACACCCTGATGCCACTCAGTCCTCGGCACGGCCTCGCCTTGACATGGGTGTTTGGAGATATGCGCCACTTATTTGAGCTTGAAGCTTACTTGTGACCAACCACAGTTCCGGGTTTGATTTTGGTTTTTTTTTCACCACAGCTAGAATTTGTCCGGAGATGTAGGTCGATATTAATTGAGACACAACCCCGCTAAGTCTTACCATTTAGCCGGGCAGTAATACACCATTTCCTCGAAGAGCTGAATGCGGATGTCACTTTATTCGTATTCTTGTCAGCAGACCCTTTTATTTGATACCCATATCATGGGAGTGCATAAAAAATAACTAGTCCGCCATCTTGAGCGGTCCACCATATTGGATTTAGAATTAGATCTCTTAACTAATCATGCATTGTCACCCAAACTAAACATGTGTGTAAAATTTCATCTCAATCGGTCGAGGATAACTGCTTTAAAATTCAGTTGCAAGATTTAACCCGAACAAACATACAAACATTGCAAGTTAAATAAAAGCCTGTGAAAACATGGTTTCATGTGCCTTTAAATAATTAGTTAATATAGTATAAACTGTTCTTAACAAAACTGGAAGACAGTTTTCCGATATATACTCCCGTTAAGGATAAAGAAACAATTATCATAAAAGCAGTGTAATTAATGGTTCATGGTCTTAAGAGGGTGTGGTACATTATTCAACTCTAAAAGCATTAATCAATAACTGTAGGTTTCTTGAAGCCAATTTGCAAAAATTTTACAATAGCAATCATAGACTATAGTATTAGTCAACGTTTTAAACAAAATTGTTTCCAGAGTTACGAACTTCTAAGGCACAATCTCTGACGCCGGAACCTCGTTCATTTAACTGCGGCGCAAGAGATCACCCGTAACGAATTAGTAATTCTGGATAAATATTTACTCATAAAGTTGGCAAATACTATTATCTAGGACTGTCATTCAGTATTTTATCTATATTGACTTTGAAAAAAGCGTAGAAACCAATTAATTTTTTCAGCGTTTATTTATCTACCACGCACTCGAGCATCTTCAATCATTCGTTTTGTTTCATGGAGGTTCTTTGTATAGAGGTCGCGTTGAAGTTTCCAGCTGACCTTGTCGAGAGCATTGTATCGTGCGCATGGCCTTTAGGGACCTTGACCTCGGTGGTCGCCTCTCTGTGGGGAAGAGCTTGTGAAGGTTAAGCTTGCTAGTTTTCCCGCGGAAAGTAGATCGCCGATAAACTTCGCGTGTTTGTGTTCTGCAAGCCAACGCTACTTCTACTGCTGCACCGCTATATAGAGAGCGCAGAAGAATCGCGCCCGCCCGATCCAACCGCTGTAAGTAGGCCTAACTATGATTTCTGTAAATGAACAGTTCCGAGAGGGTCTGTAATAGATGAGGCGGTTGGCTCAGGTTCTCGGAACTGCCGGAACATCGACAGATGTTGCACCAGTTGAATCTGCTCCCACCTGGCACACATTTGAAAGGAGGAAGGGCGCAAGACGCTTGGAATTTCCCCGCCTTGCAGCATAAAGCTATAAATAGGACAGAACATTTGTAGAACTTAATTAAAGCCAGGAAAATTTACGAGTTTTGTTTTTGGGTTTGCGGAGTTCATTGATTAAATGCTATTACGACGTGATTTACGACTGTTTTTATTTTGGGAAGCAAAACACGCAGTGCACACATGCGGAACAGCATTGCAATGCAAAATAACCACCATGACATGTGTTATAATAAATGTAGAGTAGAGCGATTAAATAGGATCTGTTGGAATTGAAATTACTGCTAAATATAAGTAACATGCAATCTGGAACGGAAATCTCTTTAGGAAACAAGGACTTCGGTGACCTTGGCCACTTTGATTCCCAACAACGAACATGTATGACTAGGGATACCCCATTTATAGAGAAGATTTCTGAGCATGCAAGATTTCACTAACATGCGTGTAGTACAACAGATTTATATTGCTTATTGGCTCTGTGCCGTTGTAAGAAAAGGTTTATCATTAGGCCGGACCAATCAGAAATAGGTTCACTAGAAGTTTCAGTAATTCTGAGGTAGACTCCCAAGACTCGCAGGAGCCGTAGCAACACAATCTTTGAAGTGGTCATCAGATAAAGGGTTTTGAAAAACAGCTAGTCATAAAAAGTTTTCGTGGAATTCGGCAGCCTTGTAACTGACACTTTCATACTGACATTCGTTGTGTAAACTTATGGACAGAAAAACAAATCATCTCTTGTTCATAATCAGTTTTTTTTTTCTCTTTACGTTTTCACTCCCCAGAAACAATTTGAATTGTTGGGTTTCCGTGTGCGAGCACAACATAAAATGTATGAAGCGTCACGCTGTTACTTGCTTGAAATTACTATACCGCTTTATAGTATAGGTCGTTCGGGATGAAGTGAGCACTTAAAATTTAACCTAAAAAAATACCACTAGTCGTTACTGCATATAATTCAACATTAACTATAGTTGTCTTACTGATTGTGTGGTTGGCAGCGAAATTACACAATATAATTTCATTTTATTTATTTTATTTATTTCATTTAATTACCCACGTTTAGTTCAGCCACGGGCCGGCTTGCAACAAATACGTGATACATTGCATCAGATAATTTACATTTGCAAAGAAAGAAATACAAAAAAATAAGATCAAGTGATAACATTTGCCTTAAAGAAATAAAAAAAAAAAATCAAAGAACAAAATTTGTCTTGAAGTTAACTACCTTAACATAAATTGCCTAAAGAAAAAACTGAATTACCTAAACAAAAAAAAAATATTACAAATACAAACATTACAAGTATTAACATTAAAACCGTTTCAGTGAGTTTATGTCATCTAATTCAGGGTTGACCTTTAGTCCATTCGAACAAAATTTGCCTTGAAGTTAACTACCTTAACATAAATTGCCTTAAGAAAAAAAATTGAATTACCTAAACAAAAAAAATTACAAATACAAACATTACAAGTATTAACATCACAACCGCTTTAGTGAGTTAATGTCATCTGAATACATAGTTGACCTTTAGTAGACTGTTCCGAAGTTACATAATTGACCCGAAAGTTATTTACTATTACAAGATTACAGAAAAAAACATAGTATTGTCCTATTTAAATACATCAATGCAGGAACAATATGAACCGAAATTTACGTAATTACATGTTATATAATTAATAAGCTTTTTATTAAACTGTGTTAATTCATACTATTTATCTCACACGCGCAAACATCAATTGACGTGTCCAGAGAGGTTAGACATGTCTCGTCGTTGGCTGAAAATAGAAATTAAGCAGGGCTTTTCTGTGTGCTCACTTCATCCCGAACCGACTAAAACTATTTTAAGTTTAACAAATAATATATGGGGAAGTTATACGTGAGACAGCTTGCTTTTTGGCTGTAAAAATAAAGCGACGTGGCAGTTGTTAGTAAGTTTGTTTCCAAACGCTGTTTCCATAACGGTCTGTGGTCTCTGTTGAATGGTGACTAAACCGTAGAAGAATTTCCAAGAGCGGGTGACGTCCCTATTACTGCTCGCATACAAAACAGGCTTGCCTCTGCTCCTTTCTTCAGATATAGGTTTTTGTGTGCGGGAGATCATTACGATGCTCAGTATATTTTCTGTATTACTCCCCAGTTTCCTATTCGGCTAGCACAGGCCGCGGGGGTGTCCGTTGAAAGAAGCAGTCGTAAATGATATATACGCGAAGAGGGGGACGTAACAGGAAACAATAAACGTTGGTCTTCCCACGCATTTCCTCTCTGAAGGGAAGGGGGAGCAGTTTGCATTCTAAAATAAACCCTCCCAAGGTCAGGAGGCATGTCGGATCGGAGGGACAAGGTCACGGAACACGGGCGCTATTATACGACCGCAATATGAACCTTGGTATAACAGTCTGAAACTTTGCAACTCTGCGTTACGTTTTGGAGGTTCGGATATTCGCTACTGATTTTAAGAATACGCCTGCTGACGGTTAAGAGTGCGTGGTAGATAAATAAGCGCTGAAAACATCAATTTATATGTACTCCTTTTTGAAACCAATATGGATAAAATACTCAATGACAATCCTAGATAATAGTATTTGCCAACTTCATGAGTAAATATTTATCCAGAATTATTAATTCGTTACGCGTGATCTCTTGCGCCGCAGTTAAATGGACGAGGTTCCGGCGTCAGAGATTGTGCCTCAGAAGTTCGTAACACTGGAAACAATTTTGTTTAAAACATTGGCTAAAACTATTGTCTAGGATTGTTATTGTTTAATTTTCGCATATTTGCTTTAAGAAACCTACAGTTATATATTAATGCTTTTAACGTTTAATTATCTACCACCCTCTCTTAAAGAGGCCTCTCTAGATAGGCTGCGTTTGTGTGTGTGCGGCAGGAGCAGTAAGGTCGCCGATGACCGACGTATGTATCGCCTCTCCGCGCAAGCTACTCAGCCGGCATGCAGTCCTTTTTCCTATGAGACTGTAAGCGGAGACCACATTATTTTATCTATGGCCAGCTTAGTTCACAGTCTAACGCTTATTTCTACGGTCGTATTTTTTTACCCGGTTGTTATTTTTTACAGATACGGAGGTCTGAAATACCCATTTTTGACCATTTTGAGGGGCCCGAAAATATCGTTTTAAATAAACGTGCCGAATTTTGCATCTACAGCGACATAGGTTTAAGTGTGTGTTCTTTTTGTAGATATGAAAATATAATGCGCGCTAAGTAGTTTCGTCAAAAAAAGTATAGTAACAACTCGTTGCAACGCATTTGAAGCGCAGGTAGAGAGGCCTCTTAAGAGGGCGTGGTACATAATTCAACGCTAAAAGCATTAATCTATAACTGTAGGTTTCTTGAAGCCAATTAGCGAAAATTAAACAATAGCAATCCTAGACAATAGTTTTAGCCAACATTTTGAACATAATTACTTCCAATGTTACGAATTTCTGAGGCACAATCTCTGACGCCGGAACCTCGCGCATTTAACTGCGGCGGAAGAGATCACGCGTAATGAATTTGTAATTCTGGAAGAATATATACTCATAAAGTTGGCAAATATCGTTATCTATGACTGCCATTGAGTATTTTTTCCATATCGACTTCGAAAAAAGGGTAGAAATCAATTGATGCTTTCAGCGTTTATTTATCTACCACGCACTCTTAAGATAGCGCTGTTTCTCGAAAGAAAAGTTAACAGCCGTGTTGCACTAGTCTGTCATTAAATAATGGTATACGACATAAGACTTTGTGTTATACAGTTATCATGTTGCTATAGTGAGTATCGAGTAATTCTAGTTTGAGATACACTCCTTGCCACATTCCTTTCTGTATCACATATGTTGGTAACAGTGAAAATTTGTCTTATACAAGAACAAGTGAACTCGTAAAATATAGAATACGTTAGATGCGTCGTATAAACTTTAATTATTTTTTGTAAGCTTGCCATACTGTTGTATAGGAGGGTTAAGAAGGTAGGCATGGTAAAACTATTTCCCATACATCAATGTTACCGTTTTTAATTTTTTATACAGTCAATGTATGGCAACAATGCTCAACAGTTGCTCTCCTTACATGCTGAAGTATGGTAAGCGTTACGAACTGTGTATGGGTCAGTAATTTCCATTACTATCTAGGGAAGTTTTTTTCTATGTTTTTATATGTATAAAAATGCCGTTATCACCAAATACTTTACGTGGTTAAATAATAATGTGACCGAATTGTCTATAACGGTTAATTTATGAGCATGGTGTGTTATCAATGACACGATGAAACCTATATTTTACACAGCACTCGTAATTATTCAAATTATTTCACAGTGACGCGGTATTGTTTTTATTTACCGAAAATACTAAATTGAACTTAATTTTACTATGCAAACAGAAATTAGTGGTGAACATTGACTCACATGGATTATGCTTCTGCTCTTGGCTAAGAGAAAAAAAAACTAACAGTATGTGCTTTGTAAGTCTAGTCTATATATGGTTCGCGATAAAGAGAACACTTTAGACAACTAATTCGTCTAAAATAATTATTTAAAAATGTTATAATTGTAACCTTAGACGTTAACTTGTGAGTACAGTACAATAATACGAATCATTTAGAGGGTGGTCGGGGGTGGGGGGAAGGGGATTTGCACTTGAATTTAGAATGAAAAGTGTGTAACATGTATGTTGGTTATTTCGATAAGAAAAAACTGTGTGACTATGTTGATGCAGCATCATCTTCAAAATGTAACTATGTGCATTACTTTTCGCTGCATTATAGTTGCTGCTTATTGATGTGAATTTTTGAAAATTCTTACGAATGCAACAAGGTCACTGTCACCAAAAAAAAAAAAAAAAAACTTTTCCCCCTCGTTTTCGTTTTGAAGAAAAACCTGAAATGACGCCTCTGCGTACAATATACGCACTTTGGTTGTTACTAGGGTGTCTGTTATATATATATATATATATATATATATATATATATATATATATATATATATATATAAGTGGCAGGAAAATATAAAATAACTGAAATAAAAATATATAACTAGGGCTCCAAAAGTGGTCACTTTATACCGAATCACCTATAGGAAGATTACCTGAAGGTTATTCCGTTTCCTCAAGCATTCCTGTGAATGTTCAGTTGGGTAATCACTAGATATGCTAGAAATATTCTTCTTATTATTTTGTCTTATTTTTGTTGTCTACGAACTCTTTCTTTATGTTAACAATGCTACTCTGCTAAGAAACATAACCTTGCCATTAACTCATAAATCCAGCAAATATGACATGCAATTACGACGTAATTAGTGCGTGTTACATTTAGGTCATAAATAGATGCTTGCAGTTTTAGAGTCATCAGGTAATACGTACATAAAATTCGTGATTAAATCCGAATGCATTTGTAAAATTTTAAAGGGCTATAATACGATAATTTTTAGGTATATAGACCATAAACCTTTAATTAGTAAACGAAAAATTCAACTCGAGAGTTAAGGCCCCATATCAACCTCGTGACGTAAGATGCCCTATCCAAATAAAAAAAAATGCTCTTCTGTGAATGATGTGTCTGGCCGTCATGTTATCGTTATCAGGCAAATATTGCGTAATTCCAGCTTAGCTTCCTTGCCACCGCAAGTTTTTCCTTGAGCGTCTACCGCGCGCAGCGATAATTGCCATCCTTGCCATTGAGTGACTTTGGCAGTGTTATCGGCGAGCGAAATCGTTCTTATCGCCGGAGATAATCCTGCATCCCCAGCTCCAGGAATGCGCCGCGCGCTCCTGCTATCAGTCGCGGATTCGAGCTCTCCTCTAAGGTCGTTACGTTCGTCCCTGATTTATTGCCCGTCCGCAATGCCATGATCCCCAAAAACTGCATGACAAGACGAAAGCCGCGAGTTTTATTTATTTTTTATGAAATAGTGTTAGTTTAGTAGACGATACTTTTGAATACATTTTACTCTTACCAAACAATTACATCTCTCGCAGTTTTCTCATAACGGTGCGTCAAAGTCAAAATTTGCTTGTAACGCTGCCATGCAAATAGTGAAATCAAACTGACCTACAAAATAATTCTCTGTGAACTTACATCCCATGAGCTATGCAATAAAACGTTAAAAACCCACAACGTATTATTTTGAATAAAAAAATCACAGAAGTACTAAAAAAAAAGTTGCAAATTTAGCGATTTTTTTAAAATACAAAAACAGTTCACGAGATTTTTCGAATGTTTAATTTCGTAGTCTGTAGCCTGTTACGTCACTGTGAAATATTTCACGTACGTAAGTTAATTGGTTTTCCCGATTTGCATGGCAGCAGAATATGCAAATGTAGATTTTGACGGACCGTTCTGAGAAAACTGCGCCAGCTAAAATTGTTTTGTAAGAGAAAACTGCACTCACAAGTATCGTCTACAAATCTAACACTGTTTCATATGAATATAAAATTATGTCTTAATCGCACTTGAACACCCTTTAGGTGCATCCCTAGATCGGCTGCGTTTGTGTGTATGAGGCAGGAGCGGTAAGGTTGCCACTGACCCATGCATGTAATGCATTATCGCCTCTCAGTCTCTGCGCAAGCCCTTCAGATGGCGTGCAGTGATTCACTATTATCCTTTCTCCTATGAGACGTTAAGCGGTGACTACATTATTTTATTTATGGGCAGCGTAGTTCAAAATCTAACGCGTGTTTGTTTTTCGAATCCGATTATTAATTTTCCAAATACGGCAGTCTGAAAAAGCCATTTTTGCTCGTTTTAAGGGCCAGAAATTAATGTTTCTAATAAACGTGCCGAATTTTTAAAACTATAGCGACGTAGTTTGTAGAGTGTGTTCTTTTCCTTGATATACAGATATAATGTGCGTTAACTAGTTTCGTCAAAAAGAGAATAGACGTAACTCGCTGCAACGCATTTGAATGGCAGGTAGGGAGGCCGCTTAAGGCTCGGTTTCAGTCGCCATATTGAATTTAATTATTTTTCGCTTTTTTGGAATTGTATGAAGAAAAATATTAAATATGCGATTACACCTCAAATTCTATTTACATTTCGCTACAGTATAGGCCTTGCAATTTAACTGTTAACTTATAATTACGCCGCAATCTGTGTTTTAAATTTTTTTTAGGTTCTTAATTTGCCCGACAATTTACGACCTAACTATGCATTACTAGCTCTTATTTCTATGCTTGTATTGTAACTCAAGGTAAATAGAATTTGCGGTATAGTCGCCGATGTAACATTTTTCTTCTCAGAATTCCAAAAAAAGCTAAAAATAACAAAATTCAATATGGCGACTGAAACCGAGCCTTAAGTTTTTTTTCTTACATATCGAGGACTATAAACTGCAACAACTCGCACGTGAACTGTGTTGTAGAGTGCCACAACGTCACCTTATTTATTTTTTCTCGCGAAACCGTAACCTCGTACCGTAAACCGGGGTTACTTTGACCATTTTCGGTGTTACTTTGACTATTCAAAATATTAGTTTTTGGGTTATCTGGTAAATAAACAGATAATCTGAGCCGAGTATTTTAAATAATTCCTTTTATCCTTATAGCTAATGTTTGAAACTTTCGTCACTAAACAATATAAAAACCAAAATTTTGAGTTGTCAAAGTTACCCCGCAATGTCAAAGTAACCCCGGTTTACGGTACCGATTACGTTTGTATACAAAGAAAAAACACACACACTTTAAAGTACACTTGTGATATTTAGAAAATGCAGTACGTTTATTTGTTTGGGGACCCTCAAAATGGCTATACACTACTTTCTTTTTAAACTGGTCTAACTCCGAACCACACGTAGGCGTTTGTTAGTCTACGCACTGTCTAGAAATAAAATGGCTTATTTTATTCATGTTATGTTTATCTGCGAAAAGAACACACGCTTGAAACTACGCTTCAATAATTCTAAAAATTCAGGACGCTTGTTAGAAACGTGATTTTCGGGCCTCTCAATATGGCTAGAAACTGTTTTTTTTTTTTTTTGACTGCTGCAACTCCGTATAATGTTATCACCGGAATTAGTAAACTGCAAATACAAGATACATGCTTTGGCATTTACTTTATACTGTACTGTCAAAAAATAAATACATTATAGAGTCGCCGCTTTAAGTCCCATAGGAAAAGACTAGAGCGAAAACCTTACAGAGCACTTGAGGCTCGGACAGATGACGGCGTTCACGGTAAAATTAGCACTTTTGAACACGTTACTGTCAGTACAAATAACAATTAATAAATGTTTTTGCTGTCTCAGACATTAACACTTGTGAACAGTAAAATTTATAGTGTGTTTATACTTATACTTTTTTTTATGTTAATAACCGACAGTAATATTACAGAATGGTTGAGACGAATAAAATAAGTTTGGCTTCAATAGTGTTCACTTCACCATGAACAGTCTATGTAAAGGCTGTCGTTACGCTGAGAAGCTGTTTCATTATCTTTTAGGCTAACTCTTTTATTTTTCATTCATTGACACGGTTCGACTTCATTGAAGTAGCTAGCAACAGCAAAACACCAAGTAAACACAGCGACTGAAATAGTTTATTTGATGACTGGACGTTACCCAGGGCCACGTTCGCTTGGAGTCACACTCAAAGTGCAATATTATTGGAGCTACTCATTTTTTATTAATTTTTATTTTCAGTTTCAGCATTTTTTTTAATTCAAGTAATTTTTATTCTTTAATTTAATGAGCATGTCATTGTAGCCTGCAATGTATTTATCCACTGTGATTTTTTGAGTTCGGTATATCAGTTTGTTTTAGTGTAGTCGTTAAAACGGAAACATGCATAATATGTCTTTAACAAGCCATTACGCGAAAACTATGAGAGATAAAAAAATTTCATAAGCGCTAAATTTAGTTACATTTTGTGTCTAAAATAAGAAAAAATAATCTCTGATACGAATAAATAATAACAAAAATGGTGATGAAAATTGCGGTAGCCGCGCCCTTAATTAAGAGCCTTATACAGCAAGGGCTAGATGCTGCGATTGAGGTATGGAAACAGGCAGGCGATAAGAACTAGACTCGCACGTGTGTCAACTACCATATCGCCTTTATGCGAGGAGTGCGAAAACGGCGAGCTGTGTTTTAGTAGTTGGCTATTTAGTATGAGACCTTAAGCGGCGACCCTATATATTTATTTACAGAAAGTTCGTAGTAAAGTCCAGCGCGTTCTTCTCTATTTTTATTTTACGATTCCAGTTGGTAATTTCTACGTGCTAGAAGTCTGAAAAAGCCGTTTTTAACCATGTTTCTAAGAATGATTTCTAGAAAACAAAAATACAGAAGCATAGTTTTAGATGTGTTTTCTTTTCGTAAATGACGATATCGAAAATAAGTTTAGTCGAATTACTTTTAAAAACTTACTCCTTAATCGCTACAACAATGTCCATGAGCCAGCTGTCTATACTCTGTCCACTCCTGAGATTGCAGCAGAAATAAAAATTGCTAACAATATAAATCAAAGCAATTGAATTATATATTGATTTCTCACGTTGTGATTGTGCCGTAGCATAGTTATCTTGTATTTTTCAATATTTCGAATGAAATTTACGCTGTGCAAAAATGTTATTGGCATTCACTTGGCTGAATTAACTGCAACCTTAGAATGGGTAGAGTATAGTGCTCTTAAGCCGGGTGCCTGACATATATGCAACCGCGCTGCGCTGCACCGATCATTATTATCCAATCTCCGGCAGCTGAGAGGACCATGGGAGAGGGGGCGTGAATCACTGTGGCAGAACAGCGCTGCGCAGCGACACTCACTGAGTGAGCCAAAATTTAAAAGCTGCGGAAATATAACCAATGCGAATTTACCGAGCTTGCTGAAGGAACTGATTATATTTCATGACTGGAACAGTTGTTTACGCGATTCATAGACGAGAGTGCTTAAATACTATTCTGGATAATTCCTTAAATTGTTGTCTTTTCGTTGTCAGTGGCAAAATGTTACTAAAAGCATGAAATAATTTGGGTTTAGAACCAACTTACCTCTGGACGTAATAAAATCATGGGACTTTTTTTTTTTGCGGGGATAGTTAATGGAGTCCATACACCGAACTACGTTTTCAAGTGATAAGTGTAAAAGGTAACTATGGAAAAAAATGTTTGCTGGAGGAAGATTCAAGTTATGCAAGTTATTTTACGTTTAAATAAAAATAGTTTAAACTTTTTTTTTTTTTTTTTTTTAGACAAATGTACAGCTCATTGCTGACTGACAAATGTCCAACGATAAAAGAAGCCTACCGTTATATTTTTTCAAATATTTTGGCTTTAAAATTTTGTACGTGTTGCATCTTCTCCGAGTTACCTTGCTTTTTTTTTTCTTTTTGTCTAGAGTTCATTTTCACGTCCTCGTATAAAACACTGACGCAAGCGGAAGATTCTCGTTTTTCTTGTTTTCATCAGAAGTCATAAACTCGTGTGTACAGCTTGCGTTCACAGATAAGCCACGTACAGTTGCTTCACGTATAGATGAACACCTTCCAAACACATCTTTTTAAACAAAAAATTTTCCCTGGATGAAACTTTAAGTAGTATATTTCTCAGTCCCATGATAAACATGCGTTGCTTAAATTGATGACCAGTGAAAATATGTTATATTTATTTTTTATTCTTTGAACTTAAGAACTGTTGTAATAGTAACAACACTCCTTCTAAAAGTTCCAAGTACTTCCATGTCAAGAAAGGCATATCTAATATATATGTACTGTCCCACGTCGGCGAAAGCAATTAAGACGTGCTTAGTTTGTCCATTCAGTCTGTAACCTTCCACCAGTTGTTAGTACAAACATTCCCTTGTGAACAGTAAGATTCGTACTCTAATGTTAACGTCCAAGGCCACAACAGAACATATTTATTGGTTATTACTGCTGTTGTGCGGCCTTGAAAAGAACTCAGTTCACTGTGAATGATCTCTACAATGTGTTGTTTCTTTCCAAGGAAATATATGTTGCTGCCTGCAATCAATGCATCTTGTCCTTGAGTCCATTATACTAGTTGTTGCCGAACTACTTGTCAGTATTTTGTGGGGAACAATCCTCACATCTAGAGGAATAAAAATTGTTACATGAACATAGGTCCGAAAACGCACTGTTACTGTACTACAGGTCTCATAACTTTCCGTGCATGAGGTGCGGGCTAGATCATATTATTCCATACATAGTTATACTATCCAGCCCGCACACTGAGCATGTATACATCATTTACTGTGAACTGAAGTGAAGGAATGGTGCATTTTCGAGCCTATGTTTATGTACTTACTTCTTCTAGATGTGAGGATTGTTCATCTAGTTGTGAGGATTGTTCCTCTGAATGTGTAGATTGTTCCTCTAAGTGTGAGGCTTGTTCTAGATGTGAGGATTATTGCTATAAACATGAGGATTGTTCATCTATATGTGAGGATCGTGCCTCTTAATGTGAGGATTGTTCATCTTGATTTGAGGATTGTTTCTATAGATGTGAGGATAGTTCATCTAGATGTGAGGGTTGTTGATCTAGATGTGAGGATTGTTCCTCTAAATTTGAGAATTGTTCCTCTAAATGTGAGGATTGTTCCTCTAAATGTGAAGATTGTTCCTCTAAATTTGAGGATTGTTCCTTTAAATGTGAGAATTGTTTTTCTAGATGAGAGGATTGTTCCTCTAGAAGTGAGAATTGTTCATCTAGACGCGAGGATTATTCATCTAGATGTGAGGATTGTTCCTCTATGTGTGAGGATTGTTTATATAGATGTGAGGATTGTTCCTCTATGTGTGAGGATTGTGCATCTAGATGTGAGAATTGTGCATCTAGATGTGATGATTGTTCCTCTAAATGTGAGGATTGTTTATCTAGGTGTGAGGATTGTTTCTCTAGGTGTGAGGAAAGTTCCTTCAAAATATTGACACACAATTGCACGGTATTAAGCAGAAAAGAACTAACCTACAGTTCGGTAGGATTGAGCTATTCAAGGTCAATGTTTTCTGTGGGTATCTAAACCTAGCGCAAACAGTTTTTTTGTTCTTATTTTTCGTAAGTATTGTGATTTAATACTTGTTCTTTTTTTAATACATACTTCGGACCTTCTCATTTTACGTGGTATGATTATTCCAAAATTGATTACTTTGTGGGTTCGTTCCTTTCTGGTTAGTGCTCGCAACAGCCTGCATTCGTGTTCAAGATATTCTAAACTATTTTTTTTATGAGTGTAACTTTACGATTCGGTACTAAAAAACTCTCAGTGCAATTTGCTGTTAGTCATTAAGACAAAACGTAGGATTTTTTTTGTCATTTTGGCGGGAGGGTACACTACTGAAAGGAATAAGAAAATAAGCAGGCTTACTGGAACATTAAATTTCCTCTGCATGGCTGCCCGTACAGAAGTTAGGAAAACATATCACACGATTTCCACCGTCAGGGATTGAATAGTCGGTTCCGCAGAGTGGGTATGTTTTTCTTGGTCGGCGCTCGCAAGGTCACGTCAGAGATTAGGTAAATTTATACTGTCCGAGATAAGATTCCAAGTTAAGTCTGGTCATGTTCGTTGCAAATAAACGCAGGCTCATGTGTGCAAATATTCGTTTCTCCGTGCTTATCCTCAGCTCGTTCGCAGTACGCGGAACACCATTCTAAAAATATTGCTCTGCCACTTAATGTATCTGTTTTTAGCAGAAAGAGCGTATGTAAACATTGATTGCGGTGAACCATGGCTCATCATCGCTACCTTGTAACCAAGGTGACTGGATTTAGTTGCTTGGACATACTCCATTGTTAAATAAATGACTGTCAAAAAAACTAAAGATAATAGAAAAACGTAAATAGTCAGAGTATGCTTTAGTCAACAGGATACATACGCAACGTAAATTCCAAAAATGGAATCGGGTCAAATAACACAAGGACAAACAGACAATACATGAAAATAATAAAAATAAAAATAAAAAACACCACCAAGGCAGGTAACCCAAGTTTGAGGTCTACTTTGGCAAAGAGACAAACGGAAAAAATGTATGACCCACAAAATAAAAATACTACACACCATTGAGGCGAAACAAAACCAGTAATATATCAGACACGAACAGAAAAACAACAAACGACACAACGGTGAGACGAAACAAAACACAGTTGTCTTCCGGGCAGACCAAGGTGTTACCAATTCTGTTATGCTAGGCATAGAAAAGTAAAATGTGATTATTTGTTGATGTCAGCCTACGGTCCAAATTTCTCTTCTTCCATCCCTATGTCACTATTGACTACCTGGTTGCAATTTAAGATTCAGTTCTTAACAAAAACTTATAATTGTCAACCAGAATTGCCATATTATGAAATGAAAACTTCCCACAAACGTGAAATCGACACTCAGGATTATGAGATCTGAATTGGAACTTTTTTATCTTAAAATTGTGGATGCGAACACATAAGACACGGTGTTTCATATTATTTTAACTACATTAAATTTAAACGTTTGGTTTATTGTTCGACTGGCAATGTAAGGCTTCAGTTTTAAACAGGGCAATTAGCGCATCTGACATCATGGTCTTATCCTGAGATACTTCGTTCTAGGCCTATGAAGTTTTCTATCGGAAACTTAGTTCTATGTTTGCTAAGTAGGAAGTTAGTGAACTTCCTTGTACGCGTGATATAAGTGCTTATTTTGAACTTTTATACGTATGTCATTACGTGAATGCAGACTAAATAAATATTCAACAATTCTTGAATGAAAGCGTATTCATGTAACCTTAAAAATGACAAACCTATCACAATTATCGGTTTTATGTATATACATATATATGTATGTATATATGTGTATGTATGTGTATTTGTGTGTGTGGTTAAAGAATTTTAACACAGCAGCTAGTGGAACACGGTAACTTTTATATTTTTTAAGTGTGTTCAGCTACTGTTGCAATTATCACGTTTGCAAACGAAACGTAGCCACAATTCTAAAGTTGTTTGTAAAATATTATCTTGGATTACAGGCACAAAATTATTAAATTGTGCAGTTGTATACTACTGTGTTAGCAGACCTTAATACAACTTATTTATTTTCGTGCGACAAACACAACCGTGAACAACTGTAATTCTTACAACAGGTGGATTATTTTGTCGCCTCTCTTGCTTTCCATCGAATATCTTACACGGCTAAGTGTTTATGTAGTTGTTAAACTCGACATTAAATACTTCATATTCCGTCAAGAGCAAAGGTATTTAGTTCATACTTAAGTTTCCTTGATATCGTCCTGAGGTATTTAAAATTACCGTCCTTCCCTGCTGGCAAATCTATCAAGGCCATCGCGCGGAAATTCTTCTATGTTTGTTGCTTGTATCAATTTAGCGTTGGTGAGGGCATCGTCCGCCACGATTTCCATATGCCGCAGGGTATCGAGTCCGTGCGACGAGTCCTCCAGCCACTGCGCCAACCACGCCCCTTTTGGTACCCAGTGTTATAGTTACAGTAAATGTGGCAACACTGGACTTCTGGAAATCTCCGAATTCATAATTTTCCGCTGAAAGTTCCATACAAGAGTCTTTTCTACATTTCCGCCTGCCAATGAGCATGTATTGTTCTCTTAAGTAGTATCAAATTGTTACATATTCAGTAACTTTCTTAAGTTATTACTAATAACCTTCCGGAGGTTGGTAGTTTAATTATTTTAGGATGGTTAACAGTCCCAACCGTATACAATGCACGGAACTATTTAATTTGCCTTGTCAATGTCTAAAACACAAAATAGAAAATGTGCAGGCCAAATTAAAAGCAGGAGTTCCATTATTTGAAAATGTCGGGCACTGCTCCCCAATAATCGTCCGTGAGGCATGACAATCGCGGCGCTGGAACCTTACGACGGGAGCACGACCTCGCCGGTTGATACCCCGTGAAGGACGGCCGTTGAATCGCTGCGGAACAGTTGTTTCTGACAGTAATAGTCACCGGCGTCGTCGGCACTGCCTCGCTAAGTGGTAATGACTAGCCCGTGTTGTAGGCGGACCTTGCTTACAGCTTCTCCTCAGGTCCCTCTAGAGTATAATACAAATATTGATATATTTGTTTTACGTGACTTTTTTCACTAGTCGACAGCTAGATCATCAAAGTAAGGGTACGCGCAACTTTACTTAAGGGCGCCGCCTACCTGCGTGTTAGAGGCTCAGAAATGAAGGAGACATAAGGACGACCTTGAAACGCGTATCAAATGCCGCATCGCCTCTACGATTCAAGCTCTGAAATAGCGTGCAAGGTTCCCACCGAACCGTTTTTACTATGGGACATTACGCTGTGACCATACAATTTTATTGGTGGAAAGTCTGTAGCAAAGTTCAGTGCAAATCGTAATCTGAGTTTCACATACATCCGGTTAGTACATTTTGAAGTACGTCAGTCTGGAAAGGCCGTGTTTGGCTATGTTGGAAGGCTTATAAAGTGTTTTTAATTAGCATAGTGTCTTAACAATGAAGTGTGTTTCATTTCGTACGTTGGCACAATGGGCACATGTGGAATTGTTCCATAGAAAAACCTGTTAACGAAAACACTGCAACGCATTTGAAGTGTGAGGTAGGCGGCCGCCTTAAGGACAGAAATTGGGAGAAGATTTGCCCTTGGTCTATGTTAGAGAACCATCCCGGCATATGCCTGGAGTGATTTCAGTAAATTATGCAAAACAGAAATCAAGATCCGGGAGTTGAATTCTGGCCCTCCTGAATTAAATATTCGTATAACCACCACCGGCCCTCCGTTTATCTTTAATGCTTATTTTCCGACCGAGAATTGTGAAAATAGATGTTACTGCGGTTCTGTTAAGGCATCAACATAGTCATTAAGAATCTTTTAAAGTTATAGACAAGGTACAGATTGCCATTATTATTGATATTAAACATTTATATGCAATCTTCTATAAAATTTTTGGCTTTCTATACTTAAAATAATTTGCTTGCCTTCTCATAGGGAAGATCATATCTATTGTAACTAAATCGAATATGTTACTCGGTTGTTGTTGACACCACATCTTTGATTAAAAAGTAGTTCACTAGTATTTTATACTGTTTTCATGAGAAAAATGAAAACAATCGAATAGTGTTTATTTTTCAAATATTGTTTTATGCAGTGATGTAACACTGTCGTAGTCTCCTACTGTATTTACAATGTGACTGATTGTTAATAATAAATACAAATTGGACTAAGATGCCCAGAATCTTTGCATTTAAAATGTTGGCATCATTTTCGGTAAGCAATTTTATTGAGTAATCCTTCATTTGTGATATCTACTGTGAAATGAAAGGACTCCTATAGCAGATAGGTAAAGAATGTTGTACAGTTGTCTCTCTTGCGCCGTTATAAATCCACAGACACACGTGACCTAGGCTTGGACAGTTCAGATACATCCGGACACGTATCCGCACAGCAGGCGCACACAAGGTGTTAAATGACGCGGGAGGTTATCCAGTTGACGCCCAGACGACCCTGCGACGCGCCGTTGCCCAACACTTAACCCACGCCCCATCAACCCATCAAGCTCTCTGTGGTGGAGGCGCCGGGGAATTTTCCACTGACACTGCGTTGGGCGTAAATAGGGTCGGGGGAAAGGGGATACCGCTTCCCCTGGTGACGGACTATGGCAGCATCAGTGACGTCACGAGCAACCAACCATTAGACAATAAGAGCTGAATTTTGAGGTCTTCTCAATAATAAAATAAAAATACGAACTCTATAGACGCGAAAAGAATCTTGCAGTTTTCATCCCTACTAACTGTAACCGAGAACGGTGATTTATAGCGCAAAAAATTGACTGTTTGATATGTGCTTCAATGTATTGTATTAGTTTCCGATGGTTTTCTTCGTTACTGGTAGATCACAATTTGACTGAGTGAATACTAATCCTAGTACGCTACGACTGGAAGTCTGTGATTCGCCTGTAAACAGATATAAACAGTGCCAAACAACCATCGTCAAATCGTACAAAGCTAAAGACGCTACATTGTTTTGGAGAATACGCTGGCAGAAATCATTGTCTCGATTTCTCACCATCTCTAATGAAACTTTTATTTTTAGACCGTCTCATACTGCGGTTCTCTGAAATAATACGATGCGAAATGCGGTCGTTGATATTTCTTCGCACCTGGATAGTAATTTTGCTCTACATGAATAGTTGGGTTTTCTGTTACTTGGTAAAAAAAAATAGCAAGTATTTCCTGGATAGGTATATTAAAATGTTTTTAAATATTTTTAAACATAGCTAGACAAACGAAAATACTTTCTGTATTTCCGGTCCCCATAGATACTTATGCGTAGGGACAGGAATTTTTGGTGAAAAGATTTTTGCCCCACGTTGCTTCAGTGCTTCTGTGTGTGGGGGGGGGGGGGGAGAAACGCTTAGTTTTTATCTGCGCCAGGCACGTCGCCCAAGTATGATTTGAGAGTAAAAATGCATAATTCCATCAAATTGTGTGTTTCTTATGTTCACAAATGTAAGTGCTACCAATTTCACTGAGATTATGAAGGTTTTTCAAGTGTTCTTGAAAGTAAAATAACTTTCCTTTAAAAAAATTATTTCGAACATCTAAATTTCAATAAGAATAACAGTTTATACGTCCTTTTATTTTTTATTTGTACTGATTGTTATTACAAACATATTCTTGCAAAATATGTGATTTGTCGCGAAAGAAGCAATTATAATAATGCTTCTATCCAGTTAAATTTCTATGAATTAAATTATAAATAAAGAGAAATAAAATTCTTAAGTACGGATAACTCCAGCCTTGTAAGAGCTTGCGAAAGGCGTAAGATATTCAAGGAAATTCGTTCGCCAAGTATTCTGCAAGTAATTCGTCGTCGCGTCGCTTCGCGCTGTCTTCTTGCTACTTTGACAGATGCATTTCGCTTTGCGGAGAAACAGTCTAGTGGATTCTGCATATTTTTCTCACGATCCCACTCGCTCAGCTGTAGTTCATTCCGAAGAGGACCTTTGTGAAACATTTCGTTGGCAGCAAAGCCTTTCAAAGAATTCAACACTTGAATGAACTGTTTGCGATAAGAAGATCAGCAAGCGGCTAATGCGGAGGATTTATTCTTACGCCTCACTCGATTCGAAGCAACGTCACACCGTGTTTTTTAAATATCTTATTTGTGTGCGTATAAAAACTAAGCTACTATCTCTCTTTGATCTCACGCTTCTCAATCAAACGCTTCATCTCCGCCTTTAGAGGCCATACTTTAACTTGTGCTCGTTTATAAAAAGTAATTGATAATCAATTCTGTCAAGTGATCAAGTTTATTCGATCATCAGAGGTTAACCAGATTGTCGTTGAATGCAATCTAGGCTATTTAGAAGACATACATTTCAAATATGCCTAACATATTTTATACATTTGTTTAATCTTTTGTTAAGTGAAGACAGCAGCAAATTAATTATTTAAACGTAAATTTATGTGGAGAGAGAAATTTAAATTGAATTGTATTTAGAAGTACTGCACACATACATAGTGTATCAGGATATATGTTACATGTGATTAGGAATGATGACTGAATAGATTAGTTCTGATAAGTAATTACCACTATAAGCTTACTCTTCGTGTTTCGTGCTTCATTCCTTGACATTCTAAACGCCGTATTTACGGTTTCATCCGCTTAAATTTAACTTCATTATTTTTACGCATTTCAGTGTTTATTTTCTGGTGACGTTAAAATAGAACTCGCCTCACACTTAAGCGATCCAGGTTCGATTCCTGCCAGGGTTGGAACCGCGGATTTTTCGCATGTAGGAAATGTGGCGGACGTTGCCGTTTGCCGGCGGGTTGTTCAGCGCTACTCCCGTTTACCCTGTCATTCGCATTCCGGCACGTCTCCATTGCAGAGCCTCATTTCGTGTCAACTTTCAGGGAATAGCAGACGTCTATAGGCTTCCAGTCAACCTGCTATCGAGGTAAGGTGCCCTCCCCAAACTCTATTTATTTATCTTTGTATTGAGCTTTACTAACCCGGAGATGATCGAGTTAACTTAGCTGACGAACATAGTTAACAATAGTCGTATAGGGCTGCTAGCACAATGGGCTGTGGGATGGGATCGAGGATCCGAAGATTGCCGATCACGTCCGGGTTTGTTCGGGTCGGCGACCATATTGAATGACGCCACGACCATTTATTGGATTAGAATGACCTTAACCTTGACTTCGATATCACCAAAGGTCTGGGTCATTCTAACCCGATGTGGCGAACGTGACGTCACCCAAGATTAATTCTGACCCGAAAATACCTGAACGCGATCGGCATTATTCGGATCCTAAATCCTATCCCACAACCCATTGCGCCAGAAGTCCCAATGTATGACTAATACTGCGAATTTTAATCAGATCACTTATCGAATGAGCTGAGTTAAAGGTTCGTTTTGAAGAATTAACGGAATGTATTTTCGTAAACACCGTATGCCTGTAAAATATGTATTAAGTGTCCAAAGTTTTCCTTTCATCGCTACTTAATTTTTAGAGTTTGAAATGGCGCGTACACTGACGACATTTATATTTTAATTTTCGCTGTCATTGGTAAATTATGACTAGGCAGATTTCATTCTCTAACTAAAACTCTTCGGTCTTTCCAGGCACACAAACCCGTCGCTCGTAGAAATTGAATTTAACACAATTTTGGGTCGTAATGAATGGTAGATAATACCATAATGATTCATGTAGCATTGGAAGCGACATTCCTTCACGCATTTATCGCCTGGTTTGTTCTGCAACTGGAGCGTAGAATGTGCAGTGTCATACTTGCACTGCACTGAATGACGTGTTATAATTTATTATTTACCGCATGCTATGAGAGGCAGTTATTAAAAACTAATTCCACTTCTTACGCCTCGAACAGTAATTTCTAGCAAATTATATTTTTGTAAGTTTTCCTGTATTACCCATTTAACTACAAAAAGTGACAACCACGTACAAACTGTCGAAAACATTTTTTGAATATAAAATTACACCATGCGTTGGATGTAAATAAGCTAATTATATTTCAAAACAGACTAATAAATAGGGCCACGATTTTGTCGTGAAAAGATTTTTGCCCCACTTTGTTTCAGTGACTCACGTGCACATCGGCAGTTCTGTTTCAAGGTTATTGGCAGCGTGTCTTTGTTCAGGCACGTTTCTCATTTGACTGCACCAATCAGAATAAGATTATTGTGACTCTCTACGTCTATAATTCGCCAAGGCCAGTGAGAGTAATATCATCCAACCACAGACGATGTAGCAGAGCTGCAGCTGTGCACATGACGCATCGAAACCAAATGCTGCAAAAATCTTTTCGCCATAAAATCGTAGCTCGACTAATAAAGCACGAAATAATTTCAATAGTACTACAAAAACAAAAAGGAATAAATATTGCACTGCAAAAAGAAGATAGAATAAGAATTCTCTAATCTCGAAAGAAATTAACATCTTTCATCAGGATGACAGAAACCATTCGTCAAAATAACATTTGTAGGTTGTTTATTAAACTTGTAACAAGCTGAGCACAGGAGGAAGTGCCACCATTTTATATTTGAACCCAACAATAACTCAACTTTAAAAAAAAAAAAAAGTAGAGAAAAAAGAAGATATTGTAAGGTCACCGCGCTTACGTGAACTTTGTTTATTATTCTTGTAGCCAAACGGGGAATGGATAAAATTGAAACAAATTTTTTAACCCGACTGAATTTAAAAAAAAAACCTGTAGAAATTAGAAGGTCACTGTACGAAGGTGAACTGTATGCAATATTCTTGTAACCAACTGGATACCGGAGAAAACTCAACCAGTTTTGTATTTGAACCCAAACAACATTATTTACAAAAAAATGGCATAAGTAGAGTCAGTGATTTTTGGTGAAAAGAATTCTGCAAAAATTTGTTTCAATGCCTTATGTGCACGTCTGTTTCTCTGCTTCATGGTCAGTGATTGGAGGTTTTTAACTTTCGGCATCTTGGGGTCCTACCCGCAAACCACGGACGTGTGGTGTCGCGGTAACATTGTTCTGGTTGGTGCAGTCAAATGTGCCACGCCTCTGCCCTATTATATTCTGCCAGAACCATAGTTGTAGGTGTGCACGTAAGGCATTCAAACAAGTTGATGCAGAATTCTTTTCACCAAAAATCACTGGCTCTAGAATTGTAAGTTCGCAGCTCGCAGCTCACGGAGGTGAATCTGTGCTATTCATTCATTGGACGAGGAACAACCCCTATCGTCACCGCGCGGAGGGCGAACGAAAGGGAGAACAACGCGGTAGTATTTTCCCGCTGACCGGAGCTACCCTCTTTGTCCGCAGCGATCCGAGCATGGGTGTTCGTTGAAACTTCGCGAGTTTCATACTAGCAGGCATTTGATACGGCCCGTCGTTATCTACACCAGCTACCCCATAAGTGCCGCGCGCCATGGTAGGGGCGAGGTGGGGGATGTGGTGGACCCGGGGTGGCTTTGTATGACGTCACCGCCCCCTCCTGACACCGTGCCATAATTCCCAGTGTTTCGGAAGCGACTCGTTATATCAGCGGCAAGCACGCACGACGTCTATATTGTTCCGACTAATGACCTCTTTTTTTTTTCCAGCCCTCATGCCGCCTTTTGAGGTCTTTTATGTTTGTTAATGAATAAACGACCACGTGGCCAAGCCGCTCGAGATTGTACGTCATCACTATGGTGAGGGAAAGGGCCCTTTAGGTTAGCAGTGGTTTCGAAAATATTATTTTAACACAAATTAATACATATAACAAATATTCATTCTGGCAGTTTTAACACTTAGGCTATACATCAACTTTAATATATGAATTTTTCTGTGGCAATACACCAAACGGATTTTTAGATATTTGCCCCTGAAACAGCACATATTTTGTTGTAAAAATAAGCCAAAATGAAGCAAAATAATTTGTTGTTCGCAAACGGTACATTAAAAAAAAAAAAAAAAAAAAAAACGCTCTGGCAAAATTGCGTATCATATGACTGTACACGGTCTCAAAATTTTTTTTCAAAGCATTTGGTTAAACAATATTTGAGTTATTTGCAATTGTTTGAAATAAAGGAAAGATCATGGCCTTAACAACGAGGTCTTACGAGTCGATGATGGTGAAGTGAAAAGAAGGGACAAGACGACAGGCATGCCCTAGCCGTGGTTAGAACTCAGGACCTCTCGCTACGGAGGTCAGCACATCATCATCGAGGCCAAACGGCAAGTCACTGCTAGCTACGCGTCATTGAAGGGCAATAAAGTATTAAATGGAGCAAATACACTTTTACACTTTTATTTTACCAATACATTATTTTATTTTCGTAGTGTACACGTACAACAATTTCAACATTGTTTTATTAATTTCAGGTAGGCCTTGGTAGAGGAATGCGGGGGAAACTGGGAGAGAATCAGCCACGGACTGATTTTGGAACAATCTCAGTCTTCTCGCCTCACTCTTTCTCAGCAAGCAGTTGCGTATTATGATAATTTTTCAATATCATCTAGAGACTTTGCATTGTCAAAGCTTATCATTCCCGACCGTAATATGGACGGTGTAATGCATCAACAGACTAAGCGTTAATTGCTAATACTGAATAGAATAATTTTCTGCATTGAAACAGTCTTATATAACGAATTTTACTTCTATATCCTGTGACTGTGAGCATTGGCTTTATAATGCTAACATTCTTTTTTGAGACAGTTTTAAATTCGAAAACCTTACGGCATATTTTACTGGTAACTTTAAATTGGCACTTAGCTATTGATGCATAACACCGTTCAACTATTGCAAGCTGTTTCCTAACTCTCACTATTTAAAAATTCTAAAAATATAACATTGAGATAGCACGCTTCGAAAGTTTTGGAATGCCGGTTTTACACACACATAATTCCAATATACAGTACTTCGAAACACCCACGTAGCCTGCAGATTCGATGCAACACAATGAAATTTTTACTGCTTTGTAAACGACCTGTTCGTAAAATTTTGCACAAATATTTATCTTGAAAAAACACGACTGCTGATGCGGTCTGTTCAGGGTTGACTTAGCAGTAATTGCGACAAGGGTTTCCCAGTCTGTCAAAATGAAAACGAGGTCAGCTGATTAGGTTTAACGATCCGGAAACAGTAGTAAAAATCTGGCCGTGGTGCTGGCCGAGACAAACACCGTTGTTTACGTCAGCCTTCCAAGTCGCAACCTTGGCAGCCACCAACGTTCTCACAAGATGGTCCACGGCCAGTCGAGCACTTTTGATGTTTAAGCCTAGTTTCTCCTAGCAGCCCACCGTGAGCACTCCCACTACACTATAAAATAACATTTCCTTGAGCATAACAGCCAGTTATCACGCTTCAGCTGAATGACATTGAGGTTGAGGGGTCAGACCTCTCGCTTCCCACCAAGGCGATCCGGGTTCGATTCCCGGCGGGGTCGGTCCCCGGAATTTCGCATGCGGGAATTGTGCCAGACGATGCCGTTGGTCGGCGGATTTTCTCGGGGATCTCCCGTTTCCCCCGCCCCATTCATTCCAGCGCTGCTCCATACTCACCTCGTGTCACCCCTCACCAGTGCTGAAGACCTTGATGTTAAGCGCTGACCAAAATCTCTCACTCACTCACTCAAAATGCTCACCCTATCGCAACCCTCCTATTAAAATATTTACTAAACATTCACTTTAAAACAATTTTACAAAAACAAATCTATTGGCTATCCTACGAAGGAGTTAACTTTTCTGATAGTTATGCTGGCAAGGTTTTCTGTAATCGGTTGAAGATCACAATAATAGCGTCTTCCTTATTGTTTACAACGTTCCAGTTTTATTTTTTCATTGAGTAAACTTATTCATTGTTAAACAAAATTAATACTGTGTATTTAAATATTGAATTCGCATTTGCCAGCAGTAAAATAATGCACTCGTACGTGGGAAAGACTGTATTTAATTTCTAGTTACAGAAAGGCATTCTGATGTGTAAGTGAGGGGGTGTAAGTGTATGTGTGTGTGGGTGGGTTTACGTACGTATACGTACCTAGCTTTTCTCTCGCCTTCTAGGTCACTACAGGAAACTTCAAGCTATTCGCGTGGCCAGTGATAAAAACAGGTCTAGAACTGAATGTTTTTCGTATCTGTAATAAAATAACGGTCTAATTAATGCAGATCTGACTTGAAGATCCGTATGCATACAATTTCAACAACACAATCCTCTATTTTTTTCTGAATTTTTATATACGCGATTGAACGCAGTTGTAAAATAAAAAGACAGACGTACACCTTTGAAAATACTAAACAAATTTTTTTCACCTTGGTTTGCTGAACGTTGTTCTACACGTCGGGATACAGCTAAAATACTCAAATGGTAGTTAATCCTAGTCGATATTTAAAATATAATTTTATTTTTCCGTAAGCGCTTCTTAATTTTTTTTGTACTGCCGACCGAAACCGCAATTAAACTTAAAAATTTCAACCTTAACATTTCTTCTGGTAAAAAAATTGCATAGTCAAAATAATTTGGAGTAATAATGTTATTACATTAAATAATTGACTCGTTTTAATGGCGTGCAATTTTTACCTTCAACTTTTTAGGTTGTTATCCAACCACGTACTAAGGCAGTAATAATGGAAAACAAGTTATGTTTCGATCTTATTTCCAACCCAAAATAAGCGTTCAGTAATTGCCTCGCGTTACTTTTATCAGTAAGACTTCCGGACCGCGCGCGAGCTCATCATTTCCACTTTCCGGAAAATCCACGAGTGCGGGTTTCTTTCAAAACGTTAACTTTCTCAGGAACGTCAGCTTTTCGATAACTTTAATTAAATTCCAAGGTAATGCTGACGCGTAGATTTTTTCTTGGTTTGACTGAAATAACAGCTACTATTGATAATGTTTTGAATATGAATACTTAAGTTTCGTATTCCAGTACTGAGTTTCCCATTATCTATTTGACAAGGACCGGAATGCGGCATTTACGTATATTAATGAATAATTGACTCCACCAATTTGTATTTAAATAAATTTTTCTTTATGTATACAAATATTTTCGTTTTAGGCGTTGACAAGGTACACGTCGTATCTTCCTACATTATCTACAGTTGGAATTAGTCAACTGGTTTTGTGTGGACAGTAATTATATATGTAATCAACAACACGAAAAATTACTTGTTCTTCTTCGATTGTTACTAGTTATAAATTAACTAAGTTAGTATTAACTGTATGATATTTTATCTTAGCCATGTCGGATGGAAGATTTAGTCAAACGTCCATGTATGGCATTTGAGGGAAGAAATGAATAATTCTAAGGTAAAATAATAAATAAATTTCGTATTGGAAGGGTATCTGAGGGTCGGGGTTTCACACACTGGATGTATACTTATTACTGCTTGCCCAGAAGAATGGCAAGTAATGAGGCTCTTACGATGGATAAGAGCCGGAATGAGAAGGGCAAGGGAATTTGGAAATCCACTTAAAAATAAAAACCTCCGACCAGCGACATCGTCCGGCACGATTCCCACATGTGAAAATCCGAGTACCGACCCCGACGGGAATCGAACCCGGATCGCTTTGGTGATTGTTCTGATCACTAATTCTAAGATAGCAAGCATTGATCATCATTAAGGTAAACCAGCAAATAGTTCTTATTTATTATATATTATTTAGTGCGATTGCATTAAGTTTTTTTATTCACCTGTTTAAGATCGTAGTCCCAAGTACCTGTAGCTATTTTCTGACATGTAACTTTGAACTATAAGTGAATATAAAGTAAGAACTGTTATTCGTATATTATTTGTCTGTGTACATTGGCGGTATATGTTTGGATCGAATCCATCTAACCCAACAGAACTCGTGAGTCACGTTACGTTCATGACAATCAAGAGAAGACAGTTATTCGCCCAATTTTATGTAAACCCTTAAACGTACGTTCGGCTTTCGAACGTTATTTCCTTAATTGAACGTCAACCAAGGCTGTTAAACTATAATTTCTCGTAAGGTTCAAATAGTTCTAACCCTCTGAAAAAAAAAAGACAAAGCTGAATATAGTATTTAATATAATTTTGTCTGCAGATGTTTCACTAATACAGCATGTCACGAGTGAATGAAAAAATCGAACTAAAAACATGGAACATCAAATTCCTCAGTTATACATTTTCACCTTACTTCGTTACTCTATAACTCACTTTCCAACCATCCTACAAATTTATCTCAGTATTTCCGCCTTATATCACAACTTCAATACCACAGCTACCAACTTCTGACACATCATTTCTAAGACCTTTTACTGCCGCAGAATATTTTGGAGTAAGGGTGGGTCTCTTTTGATAGAAGTACAAGTTGTGGTTTAAAGCATGACTACAGAGTTATAAAGTGTCACACACATTTTATGGCGCCAGTCGATAAGAACGAGCCAGTTGCGATTTTTGTGTGGTGGTCCTCTAACTTCCGCCATTTCTTTTACGGCGTGAGGTTAGTGAACTAGCTGACAAATGTTTGACAACTACTTGGTCAGAACTTTAGGCATCACATACAGAATGAGAGTTTCATATTGCCAAATGAGCAAATGTCGTCGCTGAGAGCAGTAAATAATAACGATAACTATCACATATTAATACTATTCAACTTAAGAAAACGTTTGCGAGATTCACATTCATATTTGTTCCCTTGAGACAAACAATACAAATCACAAACCATAAAACTATCCGTTGAATGACACTATAGTAAAAATTTAAAATGCATATTTTTCATAAATGTTAGAAAATATCAAGAAACTAAGGGTTACGTCGTAGTAAAAAACAGACGTTCAAGAGTACACTTTTGTTCAGAACTAGTGAATTTGATTTCTGAAATTACAGCCACCGTAGAGTTTTGGTTTTCCATGTATTTTTAGATTTGCAATAGTACAGGTAAATTAACCTCTCTACTGTAACTGCAGGTGGTGGAATTACTGTTCAAATATGATCGGTACACTTGTACAATGAGCCACTTAAACAAAACTTTTTGGGTGATGAGCTTTCACACATATTGTTTGATTATTATTATGCTATATTTTTATTAATTTAACCGATACGCTGTAAATGCCTTATCGTATGATTTATCTTTTGGAGTTATTGTTAAAAAATATTTTTTAAAGTTCGAGTCACTGTTTTAAGACAAAAAATATTAATTTTGAGATGTACGGTTAAAAAATGCCAGTTTACGGTCTTATATTTGCAGGTTAAACTTGTTCATATAAGTTTTATAACACAAGTAACAAAAACAAACTAATAAAATCGACTAGGGAAAATCACACATATTAGCATATTAGTGATTTATAATCACTACAATAATATATATTTGAAGAAAATAATCACAGCCTGTAATATATTTCCGATTGGTGCGTATTCGGTTACGTGTGTAAGATTAAAAGCAACGTAGATATGATCGACGATTTTGTATTTGGCGGTCCTTTATCTTGTAATCTACTTTTGATAAAGATGAATAAATACCAAATTTTAAATCAAACAATCGTTTGTACTTACAGCAAGTAATTTATGAACTGCAATAAAAGTTGGAAATCAGTCAATTTTGACGATGATGAAGCGCAGGGGCGTTTTTAGAACTCGTTGAAAAAGGAAGATGTTTTCTGGTACTTTTTCTTACATTGAAGAAATTAAGTAGCTAAAAAAAACTGTATAGTCATCAGTAGAAACTTTCACAAACAAAAAGACAAAATTCTATTATACTAAAATATAGTGTTACGTTTTAAGTTCTACACTGAGGTTCAGTTCTACCCACATAAAATTCGTAACCTTAATTGCCACAGCCATTTCCAGTCTTAAAATGACTTTTGGAACAGATACATTCTGCCCGTGATACGCTAGGAGGAGAGGCATGGTTAGAGGGTTGTGGCAGTAGCAGGGTGGGCGGGGTGGTGGACCTTACACAGTAACGGATATTCACCCCTGGGAAATAACCCGGCAACCTCTGCACTGGAGTATGAGTGGATTTCACCGCCGTTCAGACCCTCACGAGACGTTGCTGGAGCACCCATTTGCTCTTTTACCATCGAACCCCGCACCCTGGAAGGAATGTAGCATCTCTACCAGCTACTGTAGGGAACTGAGGAGAAGGCAAGGCCGAGCTACAGGGCGGTGGTTGGGACCACACAGCCCTGCGCTTGTCGCAAACCCTGGCCGCATTCCTGAGCCTTGCCTTCTCCTCAGCTCTGGAAAGTACGCACGTCGTTGTGATCCAGCTGCGATCCACTGGGAAATTGGTTTTTCACCTCTATAAAGGGGGTCAGACCACTTACCTCCGACCAAGGCACCCCGTGTTCGATTCCTGACGGGGCTGTTTCCAGACTTTTCACACGTGGGGAAACATGGCGGACGTTGACGTTGGCCAGCGGGGTCTATTTATTCCTCCCTTTGTAGGGCCTCAGTTCGTGTCGTCTCTCAAAATGGCGGACGCCTATGGCTACCATCTTGGAAGTCGACCCGGCCCTCAGGTTTATTTCTTGTAGATATTACTATTATTACTAGTAGTATTAGTAGTAGTTGTAGCAGTAGTTGTAGTATAGCTATGCAATTTTAAATACAGTTGGGCTCAGAGTCTCCATGTACTTTCAAAGATCTCCTGCCTTTTCGTAACAAATCATAAAATGTGAGGTTTGCTGGACGGTGTATGAGCAACTGTAAAGAATTTGTACGACATATTGATCCATTCTAAAGGAATAAAATAACCTTCCAATATTGTTTACCAAATTAATGTACTGTACATTATTCTATATGAACCCTGTAATTTTTTTTTAACAGTAAGTGCTAAGTTCTTTATTTTCTCAGTAACTTTTTCCAGTCTTTGACTGTTTCTTGGAATACGACAGAATAACGTACTGTACTATTGTGGACATACGTCAATGCAATATTACGTCGTCCCAGAAATCTTAGTACGAGATAAAAACAAAAAAGTAAAAATATGAGAAAAGTCTAATTTCGCTGTAGTGAACACATCTGTAAACCCAAAACAACAGAACATAAAAGTTCCAATAAGGAATTAGTCAACAAGTAAAGAAAAAATTAAATTAAACATAAAAAAATCTGAGTCGGAAGACAAAACAAAGTAATCTGTAAAACTCAGGACACCACAATTATGACAGCACAGATAACACTGAGACGAAGGCAGTGTTGAACCCAAGAAGGACAACGACGACGGCACAGACAATATACATAAAGATGAAGACATAAAGGAACACACCTCCAGAAAAGTTGGGAAGAGTTTGTCTTAAAAGATCTACTATGTTCTTTTGTGTCTTCATCGTTGTGTTTATCATCTGTGACGTCGTCGTTGTTGTCCTATCTTGGGTTCAACATTGTCTTCGTCTCAGTCTTATCTATGCTGTCATAATTGTGGTTTCCTGAGTTTTACAGATTATTTCGTTTTGTCTTCCGACTTTGGTTTTTGGATGTTTATTTTACTTTTTCTTTACTTATTGTTGACTAATTCCTTATGGGATCTTTCATGTTCTAATGTTTTGGTTTACGGATGTGTTGACTAGAGCCAAACTATGCTTGTTTTCTCATTATTTTTCTCATTATTTTTCGTTTGTTTTTTTTCTTTGTCTCATACTAAGATTTCTGAGACGACATAATATTGCAATGGCGTATGTACACAATAATATAGAACGCATTTTTTCTGACATTGTGCATATTGTTCAGCATGTTTTTTTAAATTTATTACATGTTTTTATAAACTGTGTTTCTTTGTATGTGTGTGTGCACAAATTTTACGTATCAGTGCTACCAATCAAGGGTTTAATTGTTGGTGTGCACTTAAATAATAGCAAATTATGTGCATGAGAAATTCTTGAATGAGATTTACTTTGACATCGGCATCTCACGCAAGTTTTACATACATCTTACGTCGTGTAAAGCTGGCTTAGCTTAAGTTTGTGCCCCAACGCTCTCATCGACACCGGAACAACTTTCATGAACACACGAATGCAATACTGTTTAACACGGACACCAATGAATTTAAAACAGCAGCGGCTTTTTCCATTCATGACGTACGTAAACTGTCAACAAACCCATGCTGTTGACAGAACGTTTCATGATGTTCGAAACATGGACGTAATGAATGAAGTGGTCAAAAGCGTGGAAAACAGAACAACGGTCAGTCGCCAGAACTACGCAAAGCGGCGTATTTGTGGACAAGAGCGCAGCTAAATTATTCAGAACGTTTCCAGCTTTATTCGCTACCGTATTTTCACTTAGTCCGAAAAAGTTTACTGCTAAAAATTGTGCTACTATTGTATCATACGTTGGGAAATCGCTATAACCTAACTTTATCGGTTCAGTGGTTATAAAACGATGGTTTTAATGTTTAAGCTGATGTTTTTTTTCGAATTGAAGAAACTTTTTAAAAGAGTATTTTTAATTCGCGTTCTTGCTAAATCATAACGTAAATTATTGACAGTCATACATTTTGCAAAAATACAAGGTAGACAAAATAGTAACATACATATTTTTCCACGCAATATACAAAAACCGTTTTGTACTGGTTTTTATTTTAGTGTAAAACTGTTATCTCGCTCTTAGAATAAAATATTGTTAAATGTTTTATACTGAGAATCCGTTTTAAGACACGATGAGAACACTTAAATTAAAAAAGGTACACAAAGAGTATAATTATTTTCATATGTTTAGAGTTTTAGAAAACAAACATAATAAATATTTTGATTACACTTATGTTTATTATGTTACGAAACTCCAGTTAATCTCTTTCTAAATTACGCATTCCGACTGTACACGTAATCCAGTGAGTGAGTTTCGTGGAACGGGTGGAAAATCTGGGACATTAGCACCCACATGATCGCCGTAACGAACACATTGTGAGCTACTTTTTGCTATCTACGTGATGAATTATGCAATGTCCTTGAACAATTCTGACTACTCATTTTTCAGAGGGAGTACATATAAGCTCGGTATACCGAAACCTTTATACCCTGGATTCCGTTACGCCATGGCGCATTTTATTCCTTCCCATCCCCCCCACCTTCATCTTAATGAAATTAAAAAGAGGACTGGTTGCGCTCCGTATACCGTTCATATTTTTGGTATACGACGTTTTAATACATCGAAAAAACACAGTAAAAGTATTTAATGATTTAAATAGCAAATTATTTAAAGCAAAATTTAAAAATGTTATTTTAGCAAACTCGTCTTACACATTATATTAATGATATGCACATGAGTATCGCTAAAACATACTTGTTGTAAAAAATGTTTAATAATAATACGTTTTTCACAAATATTTAAAATATGTATTATGTATTTGTAATTAGATGTTAATTAGTTTTGTATGAGTACGCATTTGTATATGTTCATGTATTATTATTTCTATTAACAAATTATGACATGTTCGATATCCAAGAGCTCTCGTGCTCACTATGGGATTGACGAGAACAGAATTAAATAAATTCCCACGGGTCGGAATAACAGTAGGCCTACTCCGTGTCTCCCAACAACAGCGCCATAACCGGCTTCCGCTGTACTTTCCTAAACTTCCCAAGAGGCAGGACACTTTAAAAAACTAATATCTTAGGTGAGAACAAGTACTAGGACGTAAATTAAGCTCTTAGTTTTGGTTTATTTAACTTTATGAAGCATTTCATGTCACAAAATAGCAAAATCCATGTACTGATAGGCACAGTCTAATGAATAACGACTCTGCACAAAAACATTGTGTCAATAGCCATGAAGTTGAGCTGCAGGTGTGAACGTAAGACACTGAAACAAAGTGGGGCAAAAATATTTTCGCGAAAACTACCGGGCCCTTAGTCATGTCGGTGAGCTCAGTAACTGTAGGGTCCCTACGCATTACCTTATGTCTCTGAAACTATGTGAATTCATTTACGATTTAAAAAAATTTACGTACCAAATTTCGTTCTAATTATTGGTCTATGGAATTATGATTTGATTGCACGGTAATGTGTTTAACAACAAAGTTAGTAGAAACCCGGTAATTTCGTGAATTCGTTTGAGAATACGTTAGATTTCAAACTCCTGTGCACGTTAGTTACTTTCACGACTGGGCCACTATTATTGCGCCTCTTCCTTAAGGGTGTTCCAGTGTGGAAAAATCGTAATTTTATATTTGTATAAAATATGGTTAGTTTTGTAGACATTACTTGAGAGTACAATTTCCTCTTACGAAAAAATTTAGCTCAGCCAGTTTTTCCATAATTTCAGTTCAAAGTCAAAATTTGCATATTTGTACTTCATGCAAAATTTGAAAACCAGAAAACATAATGAAATGGAAAAAATCACATCAAAACTACATGCCACGGTCTACGGCTTGAAGCATATAGAAACCCTTTACAAAAAAATAATTTTTTACTACTTTTAAAACTTTTTTTAAAGATACAAAATGTTTATGTAAAAGGTTTCTATATGTTTCAAGCTGTACACTGTGGCATGTAGATTTGATGTGATTTTTTTCCATTTCATTATGTTAATTGGTTTTCAAGTTTTGCATGAAGAAAAATATGCAAATTTTGACTTTGAACTGACATTATGGAAAAACTGGCTGAGCTAAATTATTTTCGTAAGAGAAAAATGTACTCTCAAATAGTATCTACGAATCTAACCCTAATTTATACAAATATAAAATTATGATTTTTCCACACTTGAACGTTCTTAAAGACTGTGAACCAATAGCAGACCTTCATGAAAACATTCACTGACTCACGTACTGCATTGTCAGATGTACGACTGGTTACTCACTATATAGCAGCAGCCAATGTACAAGTAGCTGAGTACAGTGTGTACATAGGACTGTGCAGTCCAGCCTGCTGGTCCTTGAACACGCGACATTTCCGGGAAAAGTTGTATGTATACTAGGCTTCAACAAAACACGTACATATCTTGCGTTGCTTATACCGTGTACATTGTATTTGTATGTAATTGATGGAACCCATGGTTTCTCGCGAAAAGAATGCTGCAACAGTTTGGTCTTTGCTATTGGGGTGACCCCATGTGACCGGACCAGTGATTAGTCCGGTGCGCAGTTTCTGAGTATTTGTGATTCCTAGAGATGATGGTATATCGCGAAAATGTTTTGTGCCAAGATAGCCTTGAAAACACTGACACAACGTAGCTGTCTGCAGACCAATACCAGGCATCCAATATTACAATATCGGGATTCTTATTGGCTCAGTCAAATAGGGCAACAGCTCCACGTACAAGCTAAAGCCAGTAATCTTCTGGTAAGCTGGACGTGTATTGAA
>PNEQ01012706.1:0-40823 GCA_003012365.1 Medauroidea extradentata
TCCTCCCACTCCTCACCCCCCTCCTTTGTTCCCCACCTGCCCGTCTCTCTCCCCGCTTTCGGAACACACACACAGCTTGCCGTGTCCCGCTTCTTTCCTTTGTCTTGTAGTCACGGCGCGAGCTGACTGTTGTAACTGCGCTAGCGTGTCCTACCTATTTATAATCAATGAATGCCAACAAACTGCAATTTCAGTCTGTATACCACTAAAAGCGGCATCCACAATAGCTTACAATACGTGGCAAGCAGTTTCTTGCATGCCAAATTGCCCTGCCATCAGATGTATCCAGGAAATACATTTTAAATTTTTTTCTCAAAAATCTTACTAAAAAGGGAGGGGGGGGCCTATACGTGGGCGGGGCCTATACGCGAGTAAATACGGTAACTCAAAATTATGGCATTAGTGAAACGACTACAGTGGAACCTCGTTAAGACGAGTATGGGTTAAGACGAGAGTACTGCCATAACGACGTATTTTTGTGCAACGTCAATTTCTGTATTAAATACAACGTTAATCAATTTGTTTAATACGAGAGCATTTATACAGTTGTGTATGCTATGACAGAAAAATGACAGTATGTACCGTATTGCTCCGAAAATAAGCCGCATATTTTATATAATTTTTGGAATCTTAAAACTCTCGTGTGGCTTATTGCACGTTTACAAAAAACTATTTTTTTCAATCGAAGTTTCAAAACGTATAAATGTTTTCACCTGTATGTCACTATCAGTAGAAGCCATCTTACCAGGCATAAAAATTATCGTCGAATACATTAAGAGAAAATATTTTAGTGCCGGTACACAAAATCCAGTAAATACTGTATGTAAAAAAAACACGCGCGTCGTCCTTTTCATTCCATTTACGATAAAGCCACCTCAACTTCCAATCAGATTACGCTGCTAGTGTAAACACAGTCACGTACCAATGAATAACGTTACTTCTGTCTTAATTATGTCTTCCCCAACGAATGTAAATATTTCCAGATGCTTTACTGCCATCTTGATCAATAGGGCGAAATGCACGTATGATAATTAACGGTAGTTAATGTTACGAAACTTACAACCAAATTCATTAATTAACTGTCAACATATTTTGCGCTTGGATGATACTTAATTGCATTGGCGCAGGGAGGTACCAATAAAGTGAACAAACAGCCTGCGGCATCCTGCTAAGGTTTTGCAAGATGGCCGCTATAACTGTAGGGGCTCATTATTGAGTTGAAACAACAGCAGTTACCGCGAGCAATTGGTTGGTTGAAAGTACTTGGAAGAGCCTGTGCGGCGTGTGGTTAAGGATTTGTCATGTGCGGCTTTCGTATGCCTATTTTTTTGTTAGAGATATGCACGAAACACGTTAAGTATAAAATTTATCATCAAATTACAGTGAAAGTCCGCTTTAAGGAGTACGGGCTGTAACGAAAAATCCGCTATAACGATAGATTTAATTGGCACCGTCAGTTTCCCGGTATGTTATATGGTTAAATAATTCGGCTATAACAGATGTACCGAGGGCCCATTTTCGCTATAGCGATAGCTTACTCTAATGTAATTTTCCTCAAAACAATTAGAAAACATATTATTTCCTTTAAAAAAAAGTGAAACAGCTTCCGAGTTTTCTACGGGTCACACAAATAACGCAAAGCGGCCGACATGGCCGCGTCGCACAAGGTGGGGCCCCAGAACGAGCCTTGCCCGCGTTGTGTGCCGCTCTGCTGAAATGCCTAGCCACGTGAATGAACCTGGCTCTAAATCTCTCTGCGTATCCACCTCGTCCCCGTCCCTTTTGCATCGTTGTGAAAGTTGTTTACGTTTGGTAGCTGCAAGCGCTGGAAGATAAGCTCTCATGGGTTAACGTTGTTTAGTCGTGTCGCTAGGTTCTAGTCACGACTGTGTCCGGCCTTTGGTAGCACAAGCGGAATAAACACAAACAAAATGTGGCGTAGTTAAAAAAATTTAGTGAAGAATTAATTTTTTTTGTCAACACTGCACAAAAGCCTGATCAAAGATCTTACTACATAGTAGTGTTCTCCGTGAATTACAATAACGGGCTGCGGGCTTAATTTGTGACTACGCAGCGTAATATTTTTTATTGTAAACCTAAAAAAAATACTTAATTGATGAAGCGCACATTTTTTGGCACATAAAACTGCAATGTAAAATACGGTAACTGTCGCAACGATCGCTAATTGTGGGGGAGGAGTCTGCGCATATAATCAGTCCTACATATTAAAAGGGAACCTTAACAGTAATTCATGTTACAGATAATTCTAGAATCAGATTATTCAGACGACTTTAAAGTGTAAATAAAATTGACGTGTAAAGTATTTATGGGCGCCTAACTAATGGTGCGCAAGCCGGCAAAGGCAACCCAGCATCTCAAATGTTTATACTGCAGGGTTAGAAGGGGCGGAAAAGGGTGTGTGAAGGCCAGCCCACTGGCTTTGTGTGGCAAGAGTCCCACTCCTCCCTCCGCTGCTTTCTCACAATGCGGCCGTGTTGAGAGTTCCTGGAGCAGGGGAGGGAAAGCCAGCGTCTCGTGCGTGCGCATGGTGAGTTTGGCCCATAAGTGGGCATAACTCGCCTCGTGCGCGCACGGAGACTGGAGAGTTTTGTGTACGGTACATTGCGCGGGTCTAAGTAAACGTGTTTTCGAAAGTCTGACTGCAGTTGTACGTGTCACGTGTTTTAACGGAGCCATATTTTCTCCATTTCAGGATGGACAAAAAACGGAAATCTCTTGAACTGTCAACAAAACTAAAAATTATTCAAGAATGTGAAAATGCGTCCGTCAGTAGGAGTGAAATTGGTAGACGCTACGGATTAATGCCATCTACAGTGTTCACCATTTTAAAAAATAAGGAGAAAATTCAGTTGGCTGTTAAGGATTGTGCACCTGGAAAAACCAAGAAACTTTGAGCTGCAAAACACATTGATCTCGAGGAAGCATTGTTTACTTGGTTTTCCCAAAACCGCGCACATGGCATTCCGGTTGATGGCGCAATGTTGAAGGCTAAAGCTGTGCAACTAGCTTTATAACTTAACATTGATGACGAAGACTTCAAATGCAATGATGGTTGGCTGATCCGATTTAAGGCTAGAAGAGGTATATCACTACACAAAATTTCTGGGGAGTCGGAAAGTGTCAACAAAGAAGCCGTCGACAATTGGCAACCTATTCTTGCATCAATTTTGTGTAGGTACAAACCCTCTGATGAGTATAATGCCGACGAGTCTGGTCTCTTTTATGATTTGCTGCCCGACAGAACTCTTAACACCGTTAACCATTAACGAAAATTGGTATTCAAATTGCGGGTGCCAATGTGAAAATGTGCGATAGAGTGGAATTCAAGGCATCGTGTAGTGGAGGAAGCCGTAGAGGTTACACTGCACTTTTTAAGGTTACTGTAGCTCGCTATGCTTTGCAAACGAGCAGTCGTCAAGCAGGAAGAAAATGTTCAATTGATGAATCTAATGTGCGGCGTTGGGTTGTGGACAAGGACAAACTACAAATGTCAGCTTCAACCAGAAAATCTTTCAGGGGACCAGTGCTTGGGAGGCATCCGCTTATCGACGAGAAAGTTTTGAAAGTCATCCAAGAAAGAAGGAAAGATGGGATGCCGATTTCCTGGGAAGTGATACAGTTGAAAGCTGGTGAGTTTGCAACGGAGTTACAAATCCCACACACGCATGTGAAAACTTGCTGTATTTAATTTTTACTTTATGCTGGGCTAGGATTTGAAAAGAAAAAAAATTCTTACCTAGTATGGATTTTTGTGTTGAGGCTTATATTGGAGACTTTCTTGTTTTCAATTTTGTATATTAAAATTTAAATGTGCGGCTTATATTCGAGGGCGGCTTATTTTTGGAGCAATATGGTATGCAGAATGTGTCGCGTAAACTACTTGTGGCGCACTCTCAACTGTTTCCTCGTAAGTGAACATCGAGAGTTGCGAGAAAGAATCAATTGTACGTGGCATCCCGTACATCTGGTAGTGCGCTCTTGAAGCGAAACTCAGAAATGACAATCCCGACGGAGCAAGCATCACAGCAATAAACAGTAATTGATACTGTGCAATAAGTAGACTCTATATCGACGCGTGTACACACAAAGAAAATTGCATCACCTTTGCCTCCCTCGGTACTAGTATAGTATTTGATGCTACCCTTGAGTCCAATACTTAATGCTGCCATGTTACGTTTGCAAGATACAGTATAACCCCAATCTAACTAAATGCCATGGGATCCGAAAATGTTTACTCTAAATCAATGTTTCGTTAAATCCGACTTCACCCCTCCCCCTCCCCTTTTTTCGCAAAAAAAAAGTTTAATCCTCGGACATGCACATTACTCTTTATTCTTTGGCTGAGAAAACAAGGATCCAGGTACCATACCAAACATTCATTTGTCTAGTGCTTGGCTGGCAGGCGACAAGAGTGCATAGGAATGCGATGATCTTGCAAGCAGCTGCTGCAGCCCGGTGTTGCCAAGTAGCTTGCAGCGGGCCTCAGTCTGGCGTTGCCAAGTTGTACACTGCAGCCAGCAACTGATGATGTTGCTAGCCACGTGTTGCTGGCGCCTTGCATTTCCTTGGCTCTTTGTCACCCGGAGGGCAGAGTGGGCCCTGCTGTTGGCTTATGTGTCCCCTATGATGTTTATGTAACTGTAATAAATGCGTTAAAAATATTTATACTAAATATTTATATTTCTTGCAAAGGAAAAGAATATATTTTTCTGTCGGGAATTTCGAAATTAATAATTTGCTTTTTTCAAGATTTTCGTAATTTCTAAACCATGACCTGTCATATGTGCCATCTATATGCCTGCAAATACGGTAAATACGACAATGCACAAATGTACAATGTTATTTAGAAGTTTTCTTGTGGATTGAAGTGCTTAAAATTAAAATTCTATAGCCAACTTTTTATAAAATTACTATTTCTGTTTTAACTAATAGTGTACATTTAAGTTATAGATCTGTCGGAATAGTGTGAGCACTAAAGATTTAACATTTGAAAAAAATCACCAGCCATTACTGCACATAATTATACATCATCAATAGTTACCTTACAACTTCTATGGTTGGCAGCTATTTGCTGAATGTAGTTCCATGTATTTTTCTGTTTAAATACAACCGTACAGAAATAAAATCAACTGAAATTAATGTATTTGTATTTTATATCATTAATAAACCTTTTTTATCAAACTCTATGGGTTCCGACCGATTGCACAATTTATCTTACACGCGCAAACTTCAAGTGATGTATCCAGAGAGGTTAGACATTCCCCGTCGTTAGCTGTTACGAGCGGAAAGATGCGAATTGGTTGAAAATAAAAATTTAGCAGGGCTTTTCCGAATGCTCACTTTATACCGAACTGTCTGTATTACGTTTATTTATTCCAATGCACTGATATTTCATTGTGTAATTTTTTATTTAATTTGGTGATGCAAAACTTCTTGAACAACCAGAATTAATTACCTTGTTAGCAGCCTATAAAGATGTTGAGCAATGCACAGTTGTACTGTACATTGTTATTTATAAGTTTTCTTGTGGTTTTTAGTGCTTAAAATGCAAATTTTAGTATTGTAGTAGGTCCAGTAAATCTGAAGTATTAGCAATATTTATTGAAGTACCGTATCTTTTATATATTAGCGCTACCCGGCTCTTTTAACACAAAACTGCGGCCATGTTTGTCTTCACGCCAACCCTCCTTTATTTACTGCCATCAGCATTGTTGTTTGTTTACTCTAACTGCCAATGCCAGCTGGTGAAGGTAGTGGGGAGGCTAGTTGTCAAGGTCAAGTGGCAGCCTGTCACGCAGTTGCCAGTTTGCTGCGTCTGGCTCAGTGTGTACTGTTGCCAGTTTGCCGTCACCTGTATTTATTCTGGACACGGCAGCATATACAGTAATATTTATTTTAATTTCACTTTTCAGATGCCAATCTTTGTTGTATATTTAAATGCTGGTTTTCATTTATGATAAAATAAATAAACAAGTGTATTAAAGAACAAATAGTAATGTACTAATGCAGAAAGGGTTTTATAACATTATACGTACCATATTTGCCTGCATATAGGACGACCCCGCATATAAGACGAGTCATGGTTTTGAAGGTAAAAATCTTTGAAATTAAGTAAATAATTAATTTTGAAATTCCTGACAAAAAAATTTCCTCCTATGCCAGATTTCATTTAAATACTTTAAATGCATTTATTACTGTTATTTAAACATCATAGGAGATGCATAAACCAATAAAATTGGCTACCACTGCCCTCCGGGCGCCCAAGAGCCAAGGAAATGAACGGCAACAGCAACATGTCGCCAGCGACATCATCAATTGCCAGCAGCTGTGCGCGACTTGGCAACACCGGACTGAGGCACGCCACACGCTACATGGCAACACCGGGGCCGGGCTACAACAGCTGCTTGCAAGGTCATCACATTCCTGCTCGCTGTCGTCGCCTGCCAGCCTAGCACTAGACAGTAGACACATGAATGTGTGCTACAGTACCTAGATCTAGTTTTTTCTGCCCGAGAGTTTTTGTGCTGGTGGGACAAATGATCTATGCACGCTGTACCTAGATCCTCGTTTTCTCTGCGCCAAAGTTTTGTGCTGGCGAAGCAAAGGATCTAAGCATGCGTGCTGGCGAAGCAAAGGATCTAAGTATGCGGACCTAAATCCTCGTTTTCTGTGCCCAAGAGTTGTGGGCTGGCGAGACGAAGGATCTAAGCACGTGCTTCAGCTTCAATTGCTGTGAGGTAAGAGTGTCCTGTGTTACGAATATGACGCTCAGCAAAATTTTGTACCGTAAATTTTATTTAAAAAAAAAAAAAATGGAGAAAGAAAGAAATAAAGAAAAAGGAGCACTTGTTTTTATTTGCGACGAAAAACGCAATTTCTTGAAACATTGTACACTCCACAGCTTACAGCTTAACTTTCAAACAATTTTTAGGTTACCAAAAATTTTTGCGCCTTCATATAAGACTAGTAGCAATTTTTGAAGGCTAAAAATATGTAAAAACTAGCAGTCCCCCGCAGCTTTGCTCGTGAGTATTATTCGTAACTGATAATATTTACTTTAATTGAAAAACCTCTTTGTACACAAGATTGGTACTTCAGTCATCAAGTGTTAGAATGTCCAAGTGGCTAGTTGAACTAATTCTGCAGAAGGATAAGTAGCTATAGCTTTCCACGCGAAAAGCAGTCTTAAGTTTGTCCCTGCCACTAACAGCGACTTCGCCTGGGCTTTATTTATAAAGCTGCCAATTTGACGTTCTGGGGTAGTTACAGACATCTAAGGTAAGTGGTTAATCGAATGAGAAACATCTGTTTACCCTGTGCACAACCATTGGTGACGGTGCCCTCAATTATATATTGTCAAAATATTCACTTTAACTTTATTGACATTACAAAGTTTCAGTGGGTAAAGGTTTTGCGGAAACGTATTTGGTGCCCCAAACCTGAGATTAGTGAGATGATATATCGTCGGTTTACTGCCAAAAGTGACAATGTCAAAATGAGATAAAATTATAAAAATGCTAGGAATATGTACAGTATATGTTGTTCACGAACAATTGCCCAAGTTTAAAGTCTATTCGTAGTTTCGTACTGTTGTGTCACAGTATAGTAACATACCACATTTTTGTTAATATCTACTATTTAATACTGTTTTTAAACGAAATAGCATTTATGACTCAGTCACTTTTGGCAGTATACCGACGATATGTCAACTGATATTGTAGAGGAACCTAAGTGGAAAGCGAACTGCAATTTTACCCTTTTTAAAGACTACATGTAAATTGCACTAATTCGATCTGCCTTGTAGTTTTTGTGTGTCAGAATTGAACGTTTGCACGCAGCTTTTAATGGAATTCGAGCCCAGAACCTCCCGGAATTTAGGTCTGAGTGACAAACAACTGCGTCACGTAACGTCGAAATAATTCATTACAGTAAAATTTATTGAAAAAAAAAATAAATAAATAAAATATCTGTGTCCTGGGCTTATAGATGTTGTACAACACCACGTCTCGATAGGTTACTGTAGTGAAACTCCTGTATAAGTTGTTTCTCGCTGCTCGTTCCTGCTTTTCGGATCATCTACCTTAATTATTGACCAACTAAGTTTTATTCTAAATAATTACGTTTCTTACAAATAAAAAAATACATACATATTTTTTTAAATATTTACGTAAACATCACTCTGACGCGAACAACACCTCAATATCGCTACTGGTTAGATAGATATCGTGGGTTGATGGAAAACAAATTTTGTGTTTTTTCAGCCTTTTGGGTGTCGAATTTCGAAATATTTTAAATTGACATCTTAGACATTTGTATAAGTATCCAAGTGAAGTGTAAATCACATCGCTAGCCCGTTCAGTTGAATTAAAATTGATCATTCACTAAAAAAAAACACATCACCCCTGCACAGTATTGAGAAATCTAATTTCGAAAAATCTGAAAACCGTTTTGCGATAATTTCTGTAATCATCATCCTGAAGCAAAAATTAATTGTATATCTCGACGGGTTCGATAGATATCGAGGATTTATCTAAAATACGTTCAAGGTCTTTTCACTACTTATAGAGTAAATTTCAAAAAACCCTTGAATCACGTTTTAGAATACTTTATTGGTATCTCGTGGATGTAAAAAACACATTAGCTCGCTGGGTTCAAGATATATTGACGATTAATTGAAAACGCTTTTCACCACTTTTCACCCCTTTTCACGTCCTTAGGTGGCGAATTTCGAAAATTCCTGAAATTACTTTTTAGGTATTTGAGTAAGCATCAATCCTAAACAAAAATCACGTCTCTATATAAAAAACTATGGGATCGATATATATTGAATGTGAGTCGAAAACTTGTATTACCCCATTTTTAACCAGTTTAGGACCGAATTCGGAAAATATATTTTAAATGGTACTTGGGATACTTACAAAAGCACCAATTTAAAGCAAAGAGTACTTAGATATCTCGATTGATTCGATAGATATGGAAGGATAATCGAAAACACATTTCACGTATTTAACCCCTTTAAATAAAGAATTTCGAAATGTCTTTGAGTCCTGTCATAGACATTTATAAAAGTAACCAATTAAAGTTAAATTCACGACGATAGCCAATTGTGTTTCAAAGATAAAGACGATTCATTAAAAACACATTTTGCCCTTTTTACTGCCTGGGGGTCGAATTTCAAAAAAAACCTAAATCTACTTTTTGGGTATTTACGTAAGCAATATTTTAAAGTGAATATCAACTCTCTATCCCTAAGGGTTCGATAGATATCAATAGTTGATTGGAAACACATTTAAGGTCTTTTCAGCCCTTTAAAAGTTTAACTTCGAAAAATCCTTAGCTAATATGCAATTTTACGAGTGTCCTATTAAAGTAAAAATCGCGATGATAGGCCATCGGGTTTGAGCTCTATCGATGTTTCTTCGGAAACACATTTCACCCCTTTTCACCCCCTTAGAGGTTGAATTTCGATAAATCCCTTCTTAGTGCTCGCCTACGACCTGAAGGGAACCCCCACAAAAAATTTCACGATTCTAGGTCCAGTGGTTTGGGCTGCAGTTTGATATGTCAGTCAATCAGTCACAAATACAGTAAATTAACGGATTTACCTCACTTTTGAATTATCCGCGGCTCTTATCCCTCCAATAGGGCAGAAAATCGAAAATATACTGTATATGCTTCATGCTTTTATTTTCCTGTTCTTTATTTAACCCTTCTGCTGGTAAAATCAAACTACGTAAAATCAGATATGGTTGTGCAAATATTCGAAACTGTGAAGAGCATTTTCTAAACTATTCACATTTACAGTCTGAATATCGTAGCTACGAAGTGCAAATAATTGTGTCCATCTACGTAATGATTGCTTTCAGAAGTGACTTGCAGTGGGGTTATGCATTAGTTTTTTTATGCTTGGGTTAAAAAATTAATAATTTTAGCTCATTTCAAATATGAAGAAAGTTACAATAAACTGTTTAGGCACGTAACTGATCAATGAAACGGTAAACAAATAGGCTGACATGAATTCGGTGCTACACATAGGCCAACGCCATTGTGATGTACATCACCGTGTACACATCAGTCCGTGGCGAGGTAGTGAAGCAAATTAAATGTGTGATTAGCGAGAAGCAGTAACATTTTAGTTCCTATGTGTTAATAATTTTTTTTTCCCCCATTATATACTTGCTCTTATGGTATCTTAAATGTTCTCCTTTTGAAGTTACAGTAGAAACTTGGTTTGACTAAATGTTTCAGGACCTGAAAATGTTTACCCTCTATCCCCCTCGCCCCTCAAGAAAGTTAAACCTCGGGCACATTTCATTGGAATTAGGTAATTTTAAAAATAAGTCTGTTAGCAAACAACATCCCGCGTTACCATTAATAAGGTAATCAATCCACAGCCACGAAAGAAAAAAATTTGGTCAAAAATACTTTAAAAATTCTAGTGGATGTATGTTGTGTGTGCATCAAATGCATTATCAATGCTTTCATCACTCGCGGGGCAAGTCCCCTCCTGTTGAGTAACTATACATGCTTATAGCGAGTTAGTTAAAGGTCCACTCTTGAGCAAAGAAAACAAGCCAGCTAAGTTAAGAACTTGCATTTAATGCCCACTTTAAACAAAATACAATCGCCAATTGGGCCAATACTCTAATTGAACACTCCTTGACATCATTTTGTGGTCGATTAGAAACATCCTCACTACACGACGACAATTTACCACGACCTCAAGACACTTGAGCGCTTGATTTCTTTAGCGAACTCCATTCACACTATTCACACCCCACTTCCAATTGACAGATTCGTGAATACTTATCAAAGGTCACTGATGCAGTTTATAAACTTCCCCAACGTTTTGTGTTAGGCGCTCGGACTAGACGAAACCAAATTGGCCGACGTCCATCCACAACTGGTTTAATAGGCCTTTACCAGGCACTACACTCTCCCATGCATCTCCTCAGTCACGAATTAAGAAACAGTTAGCACCGTTGGTGATCAGGCCTCACCATTTTGAGGGACGGGAAGACTCATTCATAAACTCCGCTAATCGCAGCACAAGCCACTCCTTACAGGAGTGACTGTTAGATGTTCCTTACACCCACGACTTTTCCGGCCACATGGTCGCAACCTGCGACACTCCAGCATGGCGCCGACCACCTCGTTGCTTCTTCCAAAGCCTAACCGTTCACCACTAAAACCCTCTTAGGCTTCTGGTGCATTCGAAGTACACTCCACCATGACTTGCTCTAGAATGAGCGCCCTCCACTCGCATCGCGAGTCCTCAGCACGCCTCCCCTGAGTCCCTACCGCCGGCAGACGGAACTAGGTCTCCCCCCCCCCCTTCAGGCCCACCTCTCCATTGCCAGTGGAGAAGCAGGATCGGCGGGAAAGGGGACAACACAGCGCCGTCAACCGGGGCACCCTTCTCTCTATACCAACTACCGGCCAGACAAACCCGTAGAAAAGGAGGAACCCAGCTTACTCAAAACTAAACCCCCAAGAAACGGAACCCTTTAACACATCACTGAAACACTTAAGGACACTGAAAACCCGCCCCGAGACCCAGGGGTCCGCTCAACCAAGAGCAACAACTTGTGGCAAGCTTTCGACCAAATGGTTGCTGCTTCCAGTTCAATAAACAAATCATCACAAGTGTCTGACTACCTCAATATGTCATGCATCCCTAGAAGTCGGGATCCACTGCAGTGGTGGATAGAGAAAGATGCACATTTTCCATCATTGAGCAAATGGCACAGTGCTACCGGTATCTTGGTATCCCAGCATCTGAAGCATCAAGTGAGAGAATGTTCTCAACAGCTGGGAACATTGTTACCACAAAATGGGAAAACCTTAATGTTGAACATGTTGAAGAACTTGTTTTCTTGCATGAAAACAAAGTAGTGGTGAATATTTGCAAATGAGTTTCTTTCAAGTATGTTATTCTTATTTCTATTTAAAATGTTTTTGGGCCTATAAATTAAAATATAGTCTTACAGAAATTAGTGGAATAAATGGTGAACGCTTCCATGTTAGTGTCTTGCTAATTATTGCAGTATTTTTTTTTATCAATATGTGACAATTCAATATAAATTTTGTAATTTTGACTATGAATTTCCTCTCACAGAATCCGTAATAGAAATTTACCAGTTTCTATCCCATTTCTCGAGGGAATTTTTTTTCCCGTCCCGAAATTGCCCGATCTAAAAATTATGTTTCTGCACATCCCTAACGTAGTGTTGTGTTGTGTTGTGTGTTGGTTGTATGTTGTGTTGCGTGTTGGTTGTATGTTGTGTTGCGTGTTGGTTGTATGTTGTGTTGCGTGTTGGTTGTATGTTGTGTTGCGTGTTGGTTGTATGCACTGAGTAACATTTTGAACAGGAACGTGGATTAAGGACAAACAAAAAATTAGGGTTTTGACACTGATGGTTACTGCAAAACGCGGGTGGAGGAGGTGGAAGGTGAGGGATAAGAAGAATGGTTGAACCAATCACTCTCCCCCACCCCCCTTCCCATACTTCCTGTTTTCTCCACGTATTTTTTTTTATACATTTTCCATGTATAGTAAACCCCCGATCTAATGACATCGGATCTAACGACATAATTTCCAGAAACCCTGGAAAAACAAAAATAAATATTTTAAAAATTGATCAAATATAAGCAGAATGCAATAGATTGCAGTAAAACGTAATTTAAAAATAATTTTGCGTACATTAAACAATAACTTACTGCATTTGTCATAAATTAGTGATATGGAGCTGTGAAACAAAAAGAAACTGTGATATACGGCAGCGGCTGTTTTGTTTCCAACCTTACTCCGCAGCCCACATCACAAAAAATGAATTTGAGACTGTAGGGTTCAGCCAGACTGGCCGGGTAGGGAAGAGGGAGGGGGCGGCTGCTGGCTCTGGCCGTGAAGTATGCATGTAACTCTAGCTGTCACTGCCTTGTTATCTAAGAAGAGAGAGCATAAAGAAATGATGGGTGGACAGTCTGTGTGACGTAATCTTGCTCGCAGGCCAAACATTTGCTCCTAAGTTCGCCACCACATTTTTTAACAGCTTAAACTGGTGTTTTTAAGTATAACAGTAATTAGGGCAGTGAAAAACTTCTGCATATGGTCTGTACTCTAAATAACATTTTAAATTGTTGAGCATAGCAATTATTTCCATTTTTTCCCCAAAGTAATTTAATTTTGTGGATAGTTTTTAAATTTTTTGAGGCCCCACCCCTGAGAGTATATTCGAAAAATAGCTACCTTCTTAAAATGCAGGTTTCGTAAAATTGTGCATCCATTTAAATTTTTAGATGAAAAACGTGTTCTTTTAAGTCAGTATTTGTTGTACATTAACTTTAAGAAAAAACACTTCAAAAGAAATTTGGTGGGGGGTGTCAAAATTAATTACCTCGGGACTAACGATATCGGCGATCTAACGACATATTTACCTGGCACCGTGCTGTGTTATTAGATCGAGGGTTTACTGTATAGTGTGCATCCCTGAATTTTTATCAGTTGTTTTGGAATAAAAGTGTGTGCTGTACAGGATTAAATATGGTACCATTTTTTTTTTTCTAATTTAAAACTTGATGATTTATTTATTTATCCAAGTGATCATTTAGTTGCCATTAGTTCTTTTTCAATAGGCCTGCACGTAAAATGCAGTCCTCCTAACTTCTAAGCCAAATTATTATAATAACAAAAAATTTTTAAAAGGAATCTTCACGCAATTGTTTATTATTTTGTGATCTGTAAGCCATTGGTTACGTCATCACCTACGACTGTGGCTAGTGAAAGATGCAAGTTTTCGTCTATATTACCACACTGGTAGTCTCAAGATGCAATGGAAAAAGTAATCTCAAAAAATCAAAGGATTAGTATTTGTTCTTGATTCGAGGCAGTTATTTTTTTTTTTGTGAATTTTGCAGAGTTTTATTTTTAAGTTAGTTGCAAAAATTTTGTATTCTTCTGGAAATACAGTATTTAAGTTCCCATCATCGATGCGTGGAGGAAGAGAGTTCTCATAATGACTGGAATTCAGAGTTCTCATAATGACTGGAATTCAGAGTTCTTATAATGATCGGAATTCAGAGTTCTCATAATGATCGGAATTCAGAGTTCTCATAATGATCGGAATTCAGAGTTCTCATAATGATCGGAATTCAGAGTTCTCATAATGATCGGAATTCAGAGTTCTCATAATGATCGGAATTCAGAGTTCTCATAATGATCGGAATTCAGAGTTGTCAAAAAGACCGGAATTAAGAGTTGTCAAAAAGACCGGAATTAAGAATTGTCAAAAAGACCGGAATTCAGAGTGGTCAAAAAGACCGGAATTCGGAATACATTTTTAACTTTGCATGTTTTACATTTCTCTGTTTTCATATTCAATTTCATTTTGAAAACGTCCACAGGTAAATTACACTTTATTCCATCAATGAATGAATGAATGAACGAACGAACTGTACAAACTCGTATATTAGCCTAGCTGTACATGAATGAATTCTAAGGAAGTCATGTAATGCCTATTTCAGTCTGTGAGAATTATGTTAATCTAGACTCTTGAGAAATTCTCATGTAACTTACTTGTGATGTTATACCTACGCTGTTGGCAGCCTATTGCATTATTTTTTATGCCAAGAATTCATATGTGTGGTATCTTGTAGATGGTATTGTGAAAATGGTGCAATTGTAGCAATGATTCGCTAATAAGTAATGCTCTTATGTTAAAAAAAAATTTTGATTACTTCTCTAAGACTTACTTTTTTTTGTCAAGAGAATTTTTGTATTTAGATTAATAGAATAAGTATTTCAATACAAATATTTGAATGCGAAACTATTCACACTTTACTCGAAAATGTTAAAGTAGGTTAAAAAATATTGTACGCAAAAAATACACTGTTTGCACACTACATTGTACAGCTTTCTTTTCCATGCTATCATTATTTTTGACAATACTATTTAACGTGCCAATGGGAATGAAAAGTTATTTAGCCAGGTCATTGTGTGTTCTAACAAACTTGTCTCTTTTCTGTGTGATTTTCAATTTTTTTGCGACTAAATGAACTATCCTATAAAATACAATGTGCTACAAAGAAAATGGTTTTAAAACGAAACATTTATAACAAAACTTCTTCCGTGTTTCAGAAGTTTAGGCTTTAAGTTATCAATAGACAATGTTTCTTAACCCAACAACATAAACACATCTCAAGCACAATGTGTCCATTGCGATTGAAGCAGTTGATATGCTTGAGCTGTACCTAAATATGGATAGGTCAGAAACTACAGTAATATTCCTCTTGCCACCATCTTGGATTCACGAGCTGTTTATCATGCCGTGAGTGTATGCATTAAATGCTATCACAATCTTTCGGTGCAGTGTGTACTCACTATTTTTTAATGTTTTATTTTGTTTTTACCTTTCTTTCATCATCTGTGGTTTTGACATTTTAAATCTGGCAGTGAACATCATAAAAAGCTGGGAGGGGGGTTGAGATGTGAAATGTGAGGAAGTATTACTTTACCCTAAATGGCTAGCAAATATGATCTGAAAAAATTTTTGCCAATTGCGGTAAAACGTAAATGTGACAGTAAATATGGGGTTTTACTGTATACATACTTTGTATCACGTAAGATTGTAATTTTTTTTCCTCCAAAAAAAACCATTAATTAGGGCAATTTTTCCTTCCTTTCTTTAGTTTTTGATATTTTGGGTCTAGCCCTATTATAATATTTTGATACTATTTTAGCAAGTACTACATGTTATCTACTATTCTTTTACAGAAAATATTTGGTTGCAGTTTGGAATCTATAACTTAGTGCGCTTGTATTTTCTTGTAGAATCATCGGGCAGAGATAGACGCCCATTATGGTGTGCCACAGGTATAAATCATATTGATTCAGTTGTGTGTAATATTGATACTAACATAGTTTGTAAATTTTGTGATGTAATGCTTTACAAGTGTATTTTGTTGACATAACAGCTAGTCTAGTTATTGAGAAAGTAAAGGAATAATTTTATATTTATATTAAGTTGCAATTATTTTATAAAACTTGGCTTCAAAACCTAATTGCAGGCAAAGAATTGGCTGTTACAGTTCGTTCAACGCATGTCTGCATATAACTGGCATCTGCATTACTTGCAATTTTTTTTTAAATCATATTTACTTTGTGTTTAACTTTATTTTGCTTTTCAATTTATGTGAGAGAATAACTGCATAGATTAGATTGTAGAAAATTTTTGCAGAGCAACTATCTTGTTTTTTGGCATAAAAGTTGCAGACTTTGTGTTAAAATTTACACTAACAGTAAGGGAGTGCATGTGGCCAAATTAAGAAAATGAAATTTAGGCTTTATTTGGTAAAATGAATATAATAAACATATAGTACAGATATGTGGATATAAATGTGCATTAATAATTTTTATAGTGCGTCAGATAATAAATTATAAAGTAATTGTTCAGTAGTCCAAACAATACAACTTTGGAGATAGGTGAGGTCTAGCTTGCAAGCCTGCAAATAAAAATGTGAAAATGTATATACAGTCAAAAATTTTTAAAACAAACCAGAAAGGAACAAAATTTGTGAAGTTTGTAATAATAAGGTTTATAATAACAGGTGTCAGCAGAACCACAGGAAAGTTTATAAATATTTTTTCAGGCTTTTTAGTATCACCAAAATAGAACATTGTCACCACCATGACTGCTTTTAACCATTGAACTTGTTGCTGTGACGCACGTGGCTTGTTTTGTCCACTGCTGCACTAGGAGTTCTGGGTTGCAAGTGTATATCTCTAGAGGGTCTTTAGGGCAAAGAACATGAGAGATTGGTGTGGTCCTTCTAGTGTGATTTGTAACAGAGATATCCTCGATACAGCGAGTGACTACTGATGAGCCAACAAGGAAAAACTCTATAACTCGCTAGCGCAAGGCGTCATCTTTATATAAATAGAGAGTAAGGCAGATATCACTCACCTTATTGGATATTAGGAGGTTGGTACACAAGGTGATCTCATGAAAAGAGAAAGGCAAAGTAATTCAGTTTGATTGGGCGTTTATATTCATACGAACTAGAGATATGACACATTGACAAAAACAACATAAATTACCACAGGGCATACTCTGATGAATACAATTTTATATGGCACTCCAAGCCGTTCAGATATTGGGCAAAAATTAAGGCTTAATCATGGCTGTGAATGTGGGGGCGATCATCTCTTTGATCCAGAGAGGTTACAATATTCAAAAGTCTCTCGACATTTGGGCGCTGCGGCCATCGACGATACTAGACTAATAACAAATACTGGATTGGCTTGGCTCTATAGGTAAAGGGTTGGGGATAGCGGGCTTCAGCTTCCTTACCAGGCAGCAACCCACGGTAGGTAGTTAGGTAGGTAAGGTCAGGGATAGCAGGCTTTGGCTTCCTTAACAGGCAGCAACCCAAAAGTAGGGAGGTGGGGAGTGCATAAATGCAGGTATTGCCGTTTAATACTGTAATTAACACACAAGAACATTTAAATAACCATAACACATTATAAGCAATAACAAACTAGTGCGTATTTCCCGCGATCGCTGTTTTAGTGCACTTTATGGAATCTCTGCACAGGATTGGCACTACTGGTAGACGCTCGGCCGTATTTTTTGTAAACAAACACTGGAACAGATTAACAAATGTTGCAAGGGCAGTTATACATGAAAAATACACATTGGATAATCACTTGGACATAAGTAAATACTGTTTTACGAATAAAGCTTTGTCTTGATAACTTTACATGCTAACATATTATCCTTGTGTAAAATAAACTGCAATACGGTGATCGGCAAAGGTGCGGGCGAATGCTACTGCCTTTAGGCCTAAGTGGTAAAGTGTTAAAAATAGAGGGCGAGTGTTAACATAATTTATTAGTAGACGTGATGGCATCGTGTTAAGTGCATTACAAAAAGAACATTTTTTATTGAGCGTTAAAGTTAATATTCAGCTACTCAACTCATTCCAAGGGAAAGAAAACCACTTTGTATTAATAAGGTTTCATTTTAGAAGAATGTACGATACTGCACATTCGTTTCATAGCCGACGTACGTATTCCAACATGCCAGCATTGACTTCCAAACATTTTCAGTGTTGTGGTCCTCATTAGTATTTTATAGTCTATATTTCTGTTTGCACCAGCCTTTTACAAATTTATCACGAATTGAAAATTATGACCTGTTGCTCTACTCTCATTCTTCTCTGCGTAAACAATCATCTTATAACTTAAATCCTGCACTGTAACTCTCCTGCATTTTATTTATCAACAATAAATACCTGAACTTTGGCTTATTTTATTCTGTAATCTCAACAAACTAATAATTGATGCTCACCTATGCCTACTTCTGTAGCAACTGGCAACACTGCAAGGATCTTTAACTTGCTCTATACATTGGCCTGGGGCTAATTAAATATGGGGACCAAACATCAGCACTGATGCAGCGCAGAGTAAGGAGAACTGCTCTGCACTTGCACCAGCCAGCGCGAGGGTAATTAAATTCAATAGACTGAAGTGGGTGAGACTCTTAACGTTATTTTTCCTCCTAGAAATTCCATTTCCTCATCCTGGTATTCAAGGGCCAATAAGAAATCTAATAACAAAATTGTTTGGGAACAGTCTGGTCCATTTAGGCTATCTGCCAACATTGATTCATGTGCTGTTCGTCTCGCCTGTGTGTTTCATCTATGGCCCTGTGTATTCGTGGTCAGACAGCATTCTGCTCTAACCTGAAAGGGAAATATTTCTTGTGAAAACTTGTGAAGTAGTGACTTGAAGAAGTTACTAATGTTCCACACGTTTAGAGTGAAGATTTGAAATAGTGAAGTTACTGTACTTGTTAAATTATTTGTACCTGAGCAAGGGCTATTATATTTTGCAAACCAATACTACCATTGATTTTGTTGGAATTATGAATCATTGAAGTGATATTTAGAATGTAATATTATGGTTCTTATTTTAGTTAGTAAACACTTTACATAGGGTAAGCCCACTTTTCCTGCTCAGCCAATGGGAGACGAGTTGTCTCCTGATTGGTCGCGCAACATAGATTGACTCTGATTGGTTGTGATGGGTTGAGTGTGTGTTTTTGTTTTGAGGCTGTAAAGTTGTTTCTCTTTTAATCAATGTAATCCACATATTTTTTAATTCAATACTCTGTTGACTGAAAATATTGCTATTGCTAATAATAAAGGCTGATTCTTTGATTTTTCTTTTAATTTTGTCAGTTTCCTCTGTAAGTGGTTTCGAGTCTTCCCAAAGAATTTTGTGGCTCTTTTCCCATGCATGTTCGGCCAGTCTAGATTTTTGGGTTTCGCCTTTCTTGCAATTGTTTTTGTGTTCTTTGATCCATGTTGAAAGAGCTCTGCCAGTTTCTCCATGACCACATTCGCAGGGTATCTGTTTGTAGTTTTTCAGTGGCTGGTTTTACCCTGGTGACCATACTTTTGATAGTAGATTTGGATCGGAATGCTGTTTGAAGTCCGTATTTGTTTCCCAGATGTCTTATTTTTTCCAAAAGGCCTCTAACATACGGAATAACTAAGTTTACGGCTGGTTTTTTGGTTTCTGTGGGCTTAAGTGTTGTGTTAGGTTTCATGTGCTGTTTGATGGTGTTTGCCGGGTAACCATTGGCTGCGAGTTCTTTTTTTATTTGGTCGTGTTTTATCACTACAGATTTCTTGTTGGAACAAATAATCTAAGCTCGGTTAGCTAGTGTGCGGATTATGCCAGTTTTTGTGCTTTTAGGGTGGTTGGAAGCAAAATGTAGGTATTGGCCTGTATGTGTAGGTTTCCTGTATGTGTGTGTAAATGTTATGTTTATAGGTCCAATCGGTTTGGATTGTGCTTTGTTAAGTAGATGAGAACATTCTCTTAGATTATATGTTAGTTGACCTAATTGTTGGCTTGATAGTGTCAGTTGAATTAAAAAATACAATGTTTGAAATTGTTGAAAAAACTTGGTGTACGTCTAGAAGTTGAAACTGTTCTACCGGTGCGTAATTTAGCAGTCTTACACAGTTCTAGTAACCGAGATTAGCGAGTTCTTTGAGTGACATTTCACAACTCAGGCCCAATCACCAAACAACTTACGTAAGAAACTTTATTATAAGACATCATTGATACTACCTCTGAAAACTCATCAAGCTCAACAATTCAAATAAAATCACATGAAATCCTTTACTGCACAGATTTCGGCAACGTATTAAATATTAAGATTAAAGGGTTGTTTGACAAAATTTGATTGTATCACGTTTGAGGTCCATTAAGCAGAGGTTATTTTGACCCAGAAAAGTAATAGTATTTCACTCAAAATTTTAGGTTTTGTAGTTTCTCTAAAACTTTTAGCCGGAAAAACAAATGTAGTCTTTTAAACACTCGACTCCCAACTTTCACAATATGACCACAGAACTAAAAAATGTAATATTTAGCAAGGCAAAGTTATCCCCACAGGGTTATAATTCTCCGATACACTGTGATAATAAGAAACATTTTAACTGCTCATACATCAATGAAATAATTAATTTTATACCTTACTGTTACTACTACACCATAATTGTCATCTTCCCTTCTATGTTGCTTCGTCACTTAGATAAAATATGACAATGGATAACGTCCCTTTCCTTTATTGTCATGCATATCAAAACTTTCATACAACATAACTTCACAAAAAAAATGAAATTACATTATAAGCAGCGTAAAAACTGCTCGGAAATGCTAATATGGCACAGACAATTACAGCTCTGCAGAAGTAATATCTTCAGCCTACAGTCTGAGACTAGATTCAGGTCATGTGGATACCAACCTCGGCAAGCTTTCTAGTCCCTTGAAGCAGGCAGTGGTATTGTTGTTTGGGTGTGGTGAAGGGGTAGGTAGCAGCTGACCAGTCTGCAACCCTGCTTTGCCACGAGAATTCGCTCAGAAAAAAAGTAGACGGGAGAAAGAGGCTTTGACCCGGAAGGGAATTCTTGCAGCTTAGTACAAAATACACTTAATTCCATCTTTCAATGGACCAGACCCATTATTTATAATAAAAAAAAGTACAACACAATGTACTTGTGAAATTTTAGTAATTAAGTTGCAGAAAACTTTCTTAAATATATTTATGCAGCATTACGTTTATATTTTTAATTTGTCTTTTGATTTTGGGGGGGGGGGTCTGGCCCCCTTGCCCCCCCCCCCTGTTTACGCCACTGGTGTGCAGTCACATATACATACTTCATTCATAGAGTAGCGCATCAGCTACATGCCGTGTGCACAGCGTTTAGCAAGAAAAATTACTATGTGACCATATACAAATATAATCTTTTAAAATCAACACTAAAACTTCTGTTGCAATGATTATGTAATAGCGATGACTATGCAGTTAAACATAGTAGGCTTCTGTAAATGTTTGGACAAAACAAATATATTTATCGTGTTTAGTGATTTCAATATGGTCTATATGTGTCGTATATAAAATTGTATCTGTACTATTATCTCATTACTGTAGCTAACTTTTCACTCACAAATCATATATTTTAAATATTTTTCTCCTTTCCTATATGTGCTGTTAACTATGGTAATTTTGTACATAGAATATATCTGCATGTATGTATCATTTTTCTAACATCATGTTCTGTCAGAAGTAATGTTATTGCATAATATAATGTATTGAACAAGCGAAAAGTTAATACTGCAATGATTTCTGAGAAATCATGTACTTCTTTCTGAAATAGCCACTAAAGCTAAAACACTTTTTGTTAAGTGTTAGTTTGACACAATAGGTTAGTTCCAGATCTGAATATTTGGTACTGTGGGCAGAATGTGTTTATGCAGCTACAGTTGCACAGCAGCAATTAGTTTAGTGTCCGTTGTGTTGTTGAAAAGTTAGCAGCAGAATTACCTCCATCAGTTATAGTAGCATCCCAATGGCTTCCTACCTAAGACATGTTCACATTTGGCATGCTAATACTAATGAATATTGCATACCTACCTCCATTTTGCTGGAAATTTGGCTGTGTTCTAAAATCTCGAGCACAGGTGCTGTCAATAGTGACTTGACTCAGCTGGATTCCTTAACAAGTCCTGTTTTCAAGCTGTATTCCTTACCAACCCCCAACACTTATCAAAAATATGCAACAGTTGATATCTCACAGTATTGTGCAATATTATTTACATGTTTGACACACCATTTTCACTTAAAACTGGTAAGCCTAGTGCTGTGTCAAGTGTCAAAGATATGGACAAGCTGTCTTTTTCTTTTGTTATTCGCATTATAGAAACGGAAGAACCAAATTTAATTGCATAATTTTGACATAATTTTTACCAAAATTCTGTCGAGTCAGGATCGTTTTGCAATGAAAATTTGAAGTTCTTCTAAAATTGAAAGAAATTAAATTATGTACTTACTCTATAATCACTGATTGTGTGCACATTTAATAACAACTGTAATAATAGTGTCTTAAAAATATAATTAAAGTATGTAGTTCTGAGTGTCTAAACAAACCGTGAGTTGGCAATGTCTTATTTCAGCCAAATTACTTGCACAAATAAGTTTAACACTGTAATTACACTTTAAAATGTGAACGAACATGGCATAGAAAAATTACTCACATTTAGATCCTGATGACTCAAAAATTCTTTTGAATTATTGGCTTTGCTACTGAAACGGTTAACCGTTATCAGCTTCATTAAAATTGACATCTGCAATTGAATCTGTCAGAGCGTTGCTAGGTCGTTCTCACAGCATATCATCTTCTCCATCCAAAGCATTTGCGAAGTCAGTTTACTTTTCAAGTAATGATTTCCACGTTAATTCTTATAATAATACAGCCAAAACTAATTTTCTGTTATTTCAACACACACAGTAGTTGTGTGTCACGAGAACATGAAGCAAATAAGATAATAGCATGCATTCCAAGGCCTTTTTTTTTTACCGCCTTTCTTTCGTCTTGTGGGAGGGCTGCTGTGTGTAGACCAACCGGGCAAAAACAAAAAGAATGTGGGAAGAGAGTGTTGCGCAAGTAAAAGGAGGGGAAATAAGCCCTTAAAAAAATGATGTGTTTTTCCTTTCAGTATTTCATTTTTCTCTTTTCCTAGGTATTGCTCTGTTTTCATCAGTATTGTTCATTATAGTGCTGATTTAGTAATTTTTTCTCCTTCTATTATTATTTTTATTCTCGTTTACCTCAGCATGGCCCTTTTTGGCCCATTTTCCATGAATTTGCTCTATATTTGAAAGTTTGGCTCAATATTGTTCTGTTTAATCAGTTTTCCTGTTTTCCTCAGTATTTATTATTTTGTTTTGACCACCTTCCCCAGTATTGCCTTGTTTAGCCAGTTTTCCTCTTTATTGCTTGGTTTTGTCAGTTTTTCTCTATATTGCCCTGTTTTGCACATTCTCTGTACTGCACTGTTTCATTGTTTGTTTCAGTATTGCCCAGTTTTGCTCGATTTAGCCTACTTAGCTCTAGGAAAGATAGATTTATGGAATCACGCGTCTGTAGGTTTTCCCACCAATAATTTTTATACAATACTCAATACTCACCAAATTATGATAATTGTTATTCGTATACTCAATGTATTAATTATTTTTTAATGTTGTTAAGTCTTGAATGCATCCATGGGGAAGGCAAACAGATTTAGCAAGCAATTCTCTTTTCCACTGCTGCACTGAAAAGTAAATTTTTGTAGATATAAATTATTAATGTTCTGGTAGCTGTTCATAATTTCACAATAATACTTCAAATCAATATAGTGTTTTTCCTTTCTTATTATTTCAACGTGCAAATATTACTTATAAGTAGACAGGAAAGTTTTGCAAATTCGATGACCTCCAAGTTAGAATCCATTGTACTGTGCGTCCTGCAGCCCTGTCTATTCGTTCATCGTCTGCTGTTCCATTGAATAGCAGCTAGGTTGACAAATGGTCGGCGCTTGAGTTTTGCATAGGATAGTTGATTCTAACATGTAGGTCACTGAATCAGCAAAATTTTATTGTCCCTACTTCCAAGCACTACCGCCACTCGTGAAAATACGAAGATTTTGAACTAATTACGCAACTGATGTCATGACCAAATTACAATGGTGTTTGTTGGTTCAACTGTTTCATGTTTTTTTTTAAGGGTTCTAGTTAATAACTCAGGGATGTAGCCACGTGGGGCGGCATGGGTCGGTAAAACCCTCACTCGGAAATTGCCGACCCACACTAATTTTATCTAAAGGCCATAAATTCCAGCATACATGGTGAGTAATGTTATCTTCTTGTTGCACTAATAAGTTTTTGCCGCCTGGCCGGAGTCAGATGAGTAAAGGTGGGAGGGGGAAGTTTGAAGATAAGCCTTTGTGCTGGGCTATGTTCAGTACTGATGCCCTTTTAAGGATGGCGTGCCCAGATATTGTGTGTATGGCAAGAGTGCAGTTAAGGCAACAACGGCGCCGTGAGTCCAAACTAAGTCACTTATGCTGTTCTTACCCTTTACCCAGCTGTGTTTATTTTCCAAAGCTGGCCTGGCTGATATGTAGTGCTGATAACGCTTCTCCCTCTTTTTTGTCTTGCTTTAATTTCGCTTGCAGTCACACACACACACACTCAACCTGCCACTGGTAGATGCGGGGAATGAAAAATCCTGTAGTGCAAACGGTAATAGAGATTATCTTTAGCGGCGTAAGTATAAGCGTGAAAGTGAGCTGATAATTGCTAGGGGAAGGGTAGGGTTTCAGGTTGGATGCCTGCAAGATATTTTTCTGCCAAGGGGGTTGGGGGAGGATATTGATTGACATTTCCCGGGAAACGCGTCGCAAGTTGTTTCCCACGCTGATGTTTGGGAAGGTATGTAGAGGAGGGGAGTGAGCTGCCGGCCATGAGACAAGCATGTAACTCTAGCTGTCACGGTCTTTATCTACAAAAAGTAAGATTAAGATTTCTCTTTATTATAAAGAAATGGGGAGTAGATAAACTGTGTAACGGTCAAATCAGCCTTGTCGGCTGTGCCAACGAGAATGGTGTGAAATCAAGCAATTCATGGCTGATAACCACCGAAAAAAGACATGTACAGAAGTTGTACACTTTCTTTGCACTTACAAAACAATTGAAAATCTGTTTCCAAATATAGCCAAACTTGCACAAGTTTACAGAGTCATTCCACTTCACACAGCTGACTGTGAGAGAAACTTCTCTCAAATGAAGCTCATAAAAACTGACTTAAGAAACAGACTGGGTGAGTTCACGCTCGATTCCCTGCTACGCATTTCACTGGAAGGTCCAGATGTCCAAGAGTACCCATTTATAACTGCAGTTCAGCATTGGGCAGCACAGAAGAACAGAAGAATTCGCTTGAAATAGCAGTGAAAGTTAACCATGGTTGAGATTTTTTGTTAAATAAAATTGGGGTGTTTATTACAGATCTACAGAATTTGACGTAAAAAATTAAATTTTTTTGGTGTATTACAGTTTTTGTACAGGTAACCTACTCTCTCAAATTCCTAGCTACATCCCTGTAACTGTAAGTAAAATGCATATGTTTGCATCAAACACCGAGATCACACGTTTGCAGGCAAAGCCAATGAGTGCCAGGCAGAAATGATTGTTCACTTGACAATATTTTCAATTTTCGTAGTAAACAACACCAATATTGCTGTGAAATGAATTGGCTGTGCAATTATTTTGCTTAAAATTAAGCTTGTTAATATCCACATAATGTTGCTAAATAGACTCTTAACTGTATTTGATGTTTACTAACACTAGTACTGCTTAGTCACGTTCTTTGTGGTTTTGTTAAGGGATATTAGACCCGTAAAAATTGATTTTTTTTTGTATTGTTCCCAAACACTGTTCAACTTTTACACACAAGATAGCATGTCATTTTCATAAATAAAAAAAAAAGTCATAAGAGATTGCAAGGGGATAATTTTTTGTATATTTTAAAAATTAATGAAAGTTGTTAAATTTTTGCATAACTTTACGAGTTATACTGTTACTAAAATTTTCAAAACTATCTTTTGTCAAACACCTCATCACGTCGTAACATGCTATGATACACTTGCTTTCTGTTGCTGTAGTTTTTATTCTATAATTTAATTACTGTACTTCTTAAAATTTTGCGCAACTGCTATTTTGTGACTTATATGAGTAATTATACAAAAATTATGGGACCTAAATTTTTTAATTGGGAAAACGACATGTTATCTGATGCTTAAAAGTTGAACAGTACTGGACATAAATATATAATAATCTTTTACAGGACCAACATCCTAAATGAAGCGAGTAGTAAATCCATGGAAAATCATTACAGATTTTATAAAAAGAAATGCATACACATAATAATCATTAGGGTGATTGTTGAGCAGTACTTTAAAAAAGTCCACCATCGTAAGTATTAAATTACGTGTGGTTTTATGGCACTTAAGTATGATTTTGGTATAGGCGTTTACAAAAAACAGGAAATAATTTTGTTGGGATGAATAGTAAAGCATTTATCACACACATCTGTGTGTGTGTGTGCGTGCATGCAAATGTGCACGTATGTGTGTGTGTGTGCACATGTACATGCGGGTGTGTGCGTGCAAGGGTTTTTTTGTTAAATAATTTAAATGCTTCATTATGTATATATATGTGTGTGTGTGCGCGCGCGTGTGTATGTGTGCGCGCGTGTGTGTGTGTATATATATATATATATATATATATATATATATATATATATATATATATTTATATTTATATTTAAAGGTAATTTAATAGTTAAATGTTTTGCTAAAGACAACTTATGAACTGTTTCTATAATGGTTAGCTGTGCTTAAATTTTGCTCAGTCCTAGTTTACTAATGCTGTTTGTTTCAACTTAACATTTGGATCTTAAATTGTGACAAACTTCTGTCTTGTTATACACATTAGTTTTGAATGTATTTTGTTTAGTGTCTTAAAAATAAGTTACTGAGGTTTACTTTTAATGTGGCTGCTGTAATTGACATGCATGGAGCAGAAATTTTTACAGCAGATGTTTGAGAGTGATTGTAGAGTAGTACTAATTGAGACATTAGCACTGACCTGTTTTTAGCATGTTGTGCCGAGTGTCGTGTGGGTAAGTGATAAATTATGTTGCTGTTCCGAAATATACAGTATAGTTGGATTTAGTTTCTAATAAATTATTTGTAGAAGAATTTGTGGAATTTTTACCTTTGAAGTAAAGGCGTAGCAAAATTTACTAGTAAGTTTCGTTATTAACTTGGTGTATTTTTAAATGATAGTAATTTCATTAGAGATTTTTGTTGCATTAAACTTTTTATTTTCTTACGCATAGCAGTGAAAATATGTATATGCTGTATATATTTCATATTAGTTCTGTTGTATCAGCATTAAAACTTGATACTATGTTGTTGACTTAAAATTTTTATGCATTTTCTAGTTTTTTTCAGAAATGTAACATCTATGACAGTGCAAACTACAGTAGCTTGGCGGAGTACAGATGAAAAGTTTTAATGATAATCCATAGGTTTTGTTCATTTGCAAGTACTCTGACACTTGTGAGATGAAAGTGATCTAAATGTTGGTTGTTTCTTTCAGGAACACCGCACAGAAATAGATGCACGGGCAGGGACGTTTCAGGCCTTTGAGTTGTTTGGCCAGCAATTGCTGCAGTCGAACCATTACGCTAGCGTTGAGATCCAGGAGAAGCTGGAGAGCATGACAGAGGCACGCCAAGAACTTGAGAAGTATGTTCAGCTACAGTGGGAGTTATACCTCTGTTTTTCAGGTTCATTTTTATTCCCCTCAGTATTGTTAGGTTCCAGGCTCTTATTTGCGTAGAATATATTTTGAATTAATTTTTATTTTTCTCTTCACTGAAAAGTAACATGTCATGTTATTTATTTGTTGCTAGATAAATAACAAATACCAAGCACTTCATGACTACTATTACCAAGTACATTAAAAACCCTTATTTTATGACTGTCCATTGTTCCCAAGTATAGTCATAAAGTGCTGTTGTCATTTGATAAACGATAATAAGTTTTTACCTTAAAATGTTATAAAACTTTATGTGCTTTTTTATGCCTTTTTACTCTACATTTTTAATAATAATAATAAACTTACATTCAACTAACAGCTTCCTACATATATATATAATCAGTCTTTCCAAATTATGTAAAAGAAAAAAACTGCAATTAATACAGCAAGGCCAGGGGATGAACTCCAGTCCTGCATGCCTATGGAATGCCACTCAGAAGATATTAGTTTAATATTTAGATAATTATTTAGGTAAAGTTCCTCAAATTGTCAACTCATTCAGTTAATTTGGTTTTCTGTCTTTTTTGACACTGCAATCATTTCTGCGGTGGGCTATAAAGGGGTTATGTGTGCTTAATTTTACCCCAATTTTATGATTGTTTTATTGTGATATCTGATTAGTCAATTTTGTCCTAGAAATTTAAGACTAGTGTCGTTGTGTTTCAATTTTAATTTCCAGGATATTGCCCAAGTAACTTTTTTGTGTAACTCTGATTTGTGAGGTGTAAATAACAATCTTCAATATTTAAGTTAAATTTTGGCTTCAAGTAGGTACTTCGAGGCAGAAGGCTGGCGCAAGGGTGCACGTGACCTGAGACAAAGGTAGCTGGATTTCTGAGAAAGGCCGCATCATGTGATGTACGGCAAGGCAGAGTTTTGTATCACTCCGCTATTACGCACATGTACCAATAAATTTTCAATGATTTATTTGTCAAATTCTGTGTAACTAAGTGTTTCAAGACCCATGTTTAAACGGTTTCCACAGTTTAAATGTTGTAGGTGTCGCGTAGTGACCAAGAGATAATTTAGTTGTGTAGGGACTAGTTCCTGGCGGTCATGACATGATATCATGATTCCAATTGAAAAGGGGCGGTCTGTAGGGGTTTTTTACCGCAACATACCTTGCATCTTCCTCTCCCTCGTCAATCCTAGGCGAGGACTTGCTTTCGAAACTCATGAAAGTCACGTTTATTTATGACGCCCGGGATTGTCCTGCCCTCAGCAAAGAACTCTCAACCCGAAAATTCACCGCTCGTAAGTCGTTCTGCTGCCACTCCACACAGTTGAAGTCGACCAGCAACCCAGGCCATGTTTCTCCACAGCACTTAATGCACTCGTGTTTTGAGCGACACACAACCTTAACCAGAGCCTCCACAGTCACAGGTGAGGCCCTGTCCGCTCGTGCCGTCAGGTCGACTCCCCCCTCCCTCCACTCTTCCATCCCTCCCGGCCGAGAGCCCACCCCAGCTCTCCACTGCTGTCCAATCTGCTCGATGGCCACACTTGAGCAGAAGGTACGACCGTTAAATGGAGAACGACGGCGGCACACCCAACACAGTAAGAAGAGAGAGAGCATACTACTTCCTACCGGAACTAAACCAAGGCTAAAGCCTCATCACCAACCACGTTCACTCCCTGCACTAGGCATGAATGGGTCGGAAGACCCTTTGAAAATAATCTGTAATCAAACTGGTTTTATGTTTACCCCTTTTGGTTTTGTTGCTTAGCTTAAGTCTAGTAATTGTGGTTTGAAACTCAGCTAATCTATTACTGTTATTGAGGTAAGTTAATACCCTATAGGCATAATTTTTTAATGCAAATCATTATTCTTATAAAACTTCTAAAATTTTTCACAAAGTTTTGGTCTTTTTTGCATGTATGGAATTCTGGTAGGCAAAGAATTTACCATTTGCAATGTAGAAAGTTTATAATGTCCAAAAATATATAATTCTTGTATGTGTGGTACTGATTTACCATGTCGCTGCCTGCCGTGTTACCTGTCATGAAATACCTTTTTTATATTCACCCTGTTTTTCTCATTAGATGTGCATGGCTATCACTGAGAAGGAGAAAAGAACCGTCGGTTACTTCATAGACAAACGGTTGAATATGGTTGTACTGTACTGTGCACAGGGCGTGGATTGCTAGACGCATGCAACTTGACCAGTGTCTGGAACTGCAGCTTTTCTACCGTGACTGCGAACAAGCAGAGAACTGGATGTCTGCTCGTGAGGCGTTCTTAGCCGCTGAAGAAGTTGATTCTAAAGGAGACAATGTTGAGGCTCTCATCAAGAAACATGAAGACTTTGACAAGGCAATCAACGCTCATGTGAGTGCATTTGTGTTACTACTGAAGATATAGGTTATCAATTTGGTTAGAAAATTTTTTGATACACTAAAAAAATTCCTATTATGTATTTTGATAATTGTCTGGGCTGTTTGGGACAGAGGTACACAAAAAGTGGTAATTACTACTGTACCACAAATACATAATCATTAACTTATATTTTTACATGTCATTATAAATTATCATGTTTATTTTGTTTATCTGCAGAACCCACATATTTTTGTTTATATCAGGGATGTGAAATTTAAAATTTTTTAAAGGTTATAAATTATTGTACATAAGGTGCTGCTTTGTACTTTACGGCAGCCCATTATTATAATACAAAACACTTCTAAAAAGGTTCTCTAACAGTCATACTACGCTTTACAGATGTTCTTCACATTTTTGTTGACTTTGCATACATAGTAGAGACCTGATTTAACGAACTTGAGAATAACTAAAACAGCGATTAAACTAAAGGATATTTAGGAACAGTCAAATAATAACCAAAAGTGTATGAAATAACTAAGTAACTTTGATAAAATAAAAAATATGTTGTAGTGTAAGTCTATTATAAATATGTCTACTGGCCACAGTATATCCTTTTTTCTCCGTAAATAGTCTTAAACCATCCGTGGAAAAATTAAATTGTTAAAATTCGTAGAATACTTTGGCCACGGGAGTGACTTTGAGTTTGAGCTGAGCACATGTGGCCGAGCGAGTGGTGCTGTTGCGTAACAAGCACGCGCCTAGATCCTCATCCTGGTGGCTGGCGAGTGAACGAGCATCTAGGTACCCAATCCACACAGCGCGGCAGCAGATAGCACGGGTACTAAATACACAGATAGTGCTTTGCGTCTCCGTTAAAATTTGCTGCAGTGCACCGTGCCCTACTGATTAATTCTTTTACCAACAGAATGCAGTGGTGTAGAGCATCATAATTTTCTGTCACATCCCATGATAAAACCAGCGTATTTATATAAAAATAATACGTTATATTATTTATGCACACTTTCTACAGCTAATTTATTACTGTAAATAATATGTTTCGCCGATGCTGAAAAGCGCTTGAGTTGAAAGTATTTTTAGCGAACAGTAACCAGCTTGTTGCACGAGCACGGCACCCTTTAAGTTACAAGGGCCACCACTGCGCATATTTATTTATCATTTTACCGTTAATCTGGCGAAATTTTACTACAGTTTCCATTGCTCCCTCTCCCCCTACCCATGGAAATTTCCCAAATTTTCTTGGAGTAGCAGGAGTGAGACTGAAAGAAAGACAACTCTGCGATGTTTATCATCACTTCTCACGTTGACGCATGCTCGCAGCATCTTGTGCTGTGAAGCCACCGCCTCATCCTGCCCGTTCCATATTCCTGCACCTAATGTTAATCCTTTCTACTCTAATTACTCCTGCACACGTCAGTGCACTCTAACCTGACACCAAGTATTTCATATTAAAGCCTACCTAACCCTTCTTTAGTTATCCTTCGTTCACAAAAACCCTGGGGAAGGATATTTTAACATATTTTCCCTGAGAGACGTCTTGCCGCCTGTAGGCACGCCACCCGCAGCACCGAAGAACAGTAGAGGAAGGAACCATCCCCTCGCGTCTGCGCCGTCTCTCATTAGGCGAGCGGCTGGCCAATCACCACAGACCGCCCCGAGAAGGGTATAAAAGAGGAAGCACGAGCCACCGAAGTCAGTCGCGATCTGATTGCCACTCACTCTGTAGCAGTACACCTGCTACGACTGAATGGTTCAGTTCAACTGCGGGCACACATGGCACCCTCCTATGCCAACCTTTTCATGGGTAAATTGGAACACAGTTTTCTCAGCCGTCAGCAAATACAGCCATATTTGTGGTGCAGGTTCATAGATGATATATTCATGATCTGGAACTCCACAGAAGAACATCTCTTTGCTTTCCTGGTCAATCTAAACTGTCACAGTACCCTGAAATTCACTTGGAACTACTCCAAATCACAGGCAACATTTCTAGATGTAGAGCTCACCTTACAAAATGGCAAAATCGAAACCACTGTTCACACCAAACCACCAACCATCTTCAGTACCTCCATTTCGACAGTTACCACCCTTTCTACTGCAAATATTCTCCTCCATACAGCCAAGCAACCAGAGTCAAACACATATGTTCAACTGAAAATGATCTTAACAGACAATGTGACCAGATAGCCAATGCATTTATTGATAGAGGATACCCCAAACCCCTAGTGGACAAGCAGATCCAGCGAGCCATCTCGAACAGGAAATTCCAAACAAGAGACAACCAGGACATCCCTCTGATAGTGCCCTACCATGAAGGCCTCAACAAGCTCAAGAATATCCTCAACTGTGGCCACAAAATCCTTGCCTCCTCACCCTTGACTCAACCTGTTCTCCAAACCCCCAAGACTGGTGTTCAGACGGCCCCCTAACCACCGCATTTAACTGGTGCGCCCCAAACTACCATCCAGCCCTGGACTCAACAACTTTAGCACACCCAAAGGCTCTCACTCCTGCAATAGCCCCAGATGCAGCACATGTACAATACATCAACCTTCCACATCCTTCCATAGCAAGCTTACCAACCATACATACCCAATCCAAGGCAACTACAACTGTGCAACCCAAAACCTTATATACCAACTGCAGTGCACTCAGTGTGATGCAGAGTACATTGGCCTCACCACAAACACACTAAGGCAGAGAATGAATGGTCACAGGGCCGATACCAAACAAGCCATAGCCGGTTCCAGTTCAGACATTCAAGACAAACCAGTGGCTGCCCATGCAGCTTCCCACAAATTCACCTTCGACTCCTGTTTCAACACCAGAGTGGTGAGGGCACTACCCCCCTCTAATAGCAATAATAATGCAGAACTGAGAAGCTGGGAACTGGCCCACCAATATATCCCCAATTCCAGACAACCTCCAGGTCTAAACATCAGATAATCTACTTTTCACTTTCAAACTTCCCGCCTTTCTAGTTCGCCCTCTGGCCGCTAGGTGTACTGGTTACAACCTTAATCAAGTCAGACATACTGCAGTATACTACCGCTCACCGCCCGATGAAGCTGGCTTAGTCCGCAAAACGCCGCAACCGTGCATCTGCACAAACTGTGTGTTGTCCTTGAGTGTGTTACATGTTCCTCTACGTGCAGTACAGCTCTGTAAGTACTTCTACACTCCTATCTACTTTTTATAGTAATACAATTTTTAATATGTAACTGCCTTGCCAACCAGTACACTTCTTGTATGCTGTTGATGTGTGAGCCAATTCCATCATACATTTCATCCTACAGATTTTTCATTTCAGAATCATCCTCAGTTACAAACATTCAAATGGTAAAAAATAGTTTTATATTTTTAATACTGTAAGCCCTCAGTTTATGTCAGAGTTAGGTTCCTGGAAACTACAACGTAAATCAAAACCACTCAAATTCAAATTGAGTCTCGTGAGATGTCCACCGTTTGTCAACTGGCAGTGCGTTCATGCAGATGTGAGAGATAATGGGCAACTAACAGTGAAATGACAGTGAGGGAAGCAGATCCAGGTATAAAAAGTACCAGCATTTTAACCTTTGTGGTTTCTATCACATAATACTATGAACATGTACAATAAGAACACAAAAATTTTTTACTAATTTGTTTAAAGAAAACCGAATTATATGTTCTGTAAGATTAATAATTGTGTCAAACATTTCATGAATTATACATACATTTTGCATTTAATGTCACAGGGGCGAGGGACAGCATTCAAACATGCCTAATTATTATTTTGTGGTAAAAAAAGTTCATCTCTGTTTACAATTATAAAATGTTATGCATTTATAATAAACTAAACTACTGTAATTTTGTATTTAAAAGTGGGAAGTTATTCTTGAGTGTATGTAAGTCATCAAAGAGGGTTTGGTTTGCTCTGTTTGTTTTTCGAGCAAATGTTGTTACAACATGCAACAGAATAACGTTGGGTGGTTTGGATCTGATAAATGGTCAGCATGTGCATAGCAGGGGCTGAATCTGTGTTAAAACTAAAAAAGAGATGTTTGAACATAGGGGTGGAGTGAATTAGTAAATTCGTTATTCTCAACCTTGATCATAATATTGTTGGATAAGATTACACATAGAAGTGGAAATAATGATAATGACAAATAATGTCGTTATTTTGTAGATTTGGTAGTTTTTAGGGAAAAGTAAGATCAGGAATAAAAGTAGCTAACAGGTACAGTAAAACCCTGTTAAGATGTTTTTGAAGGGACTTTACACCACAAACTTCTTAGCTGGGAAAACATCTTAAATGGGAAAACTGATTTTAAAACTTAAGTCATTGTTGTAGGTGCAGTCTATATTAAATTTCATTTCGGAGTCGCAAGGACAATTTAATGTAGGGCCTACAGTAAAATCCCTTATTTACACTTTTCAAGGGGAAATAGTGAACAAGTGTAAATAGTGGGAAGGGTAAATTAAGGGAAATCTCGTAAAACTTATTCAGCTTACCTTATTTAATGCTTTTGTTTTCATGTTTAAAAAACTCTCTTCAGGTAAAATCGAAGTGATAGTATCCATGCAAACAATGCATTTATCATATTTTGTAACATAAAACTTGGTATAGTTTAAGTTACTAATATTGGAATTGAGTATACTGTTATGGGAAGATTCATGGTACATGCACATGCCATTTCAAGAGAACACCTTGAAATGTTAGTAAGAGAGAGAGTTTTTTTTTTTTTTATTTTATTACCGTTTGGTTAACACTGTTCAGCATTTTACAAATTTTCTGCAATGCTACCGCGAATTTAGACAGTTACAGTACTAATTTCACAGGGGTGGAAAGTTTTTTACTAAGGTCAACAAATGTTGCCACGAACTCGTCACACTTCTCCATGATCATCAATTGTTTTATCGATAATGCCTATTTTTTTTATTATAATATTGCCGTTATACAACCATCTAAACACGCTGCACTAAAATGGAAATTACTTTAAAACACATCTTTTCATAACGTAACATTTTCAAACACGTTTCGCAAAGTTTAGGTTAGTTATGGTTTGCGTAAACAAAGACAAACGAACGCATGTAAAGAGATCAATGTTGCCAACGCAGGTACACAGATCTATAGCGTTCCATACAATCGATAGTGCTAGCGGCGGCGGCGGCAATTATCTTGCCGCCATCTTGAATTTGTTGTGCCGTGAGCGCAAGCATTACACGCGATCACGGTCGATCTGCTACGGGTTTGCACGCGATCACCAATGGCGGATTGTATTTATTCGAGTTACGCGCATGCGTTGGCCATCCTGAGTATACCTGCTCGCTGTCTATGGAACACTATATCTCACGTCAGTTATCTATGATGACGGTAAAAAAACGTAAACAAATGCGGTATTTTTCTTGAAGTTGCAGTTTCCTTTCAGTTTGTTTCCTAAAGAAAATCGCGTTCATTACTTTTATAAAAATTACATTTTTTTACAAAAGTTGACAGTATTACGCGGGAAATCAGGCACGTGGCAAAACGTAACATGTGGGAAAATTAACCATGGCTCTTATGACAAAAGTGATGGGACCAAACGAACCAAACGACTCAGCTGGGAAAACGTATCTCGTGGGAACATCTTAAGCGAGTTTTACTGTAATTACTTAGTAAAGAAGTTAGGAAATCAGATTTATCACTGGAAAGAGTGGTGGTCATTAGTGCAGTTATTTATAATGTAAGTAGAACAACGTAACCAGCTTGTAGTGAATTAGCTGGTGAGATATCCTGTACAGCGAGGTGTCGAGGGGCCGAGTTAGATTCTCATAATAGCAGTGTTCTCGTTATTACAGAATCGGGTTGATTGACTTCCTTAAAACAGTGTTACACATATTGGATTTGGCACCCAATTCATTTGCATATTGTTGCCCGCTCTCAAATCATCAGCTCAATTACTAGTACTTGAATAAACTGTGTACAATTGGTCGTGAAATTGTTCAGACTTTTTATGCGGCACCCAGAATGATGCACACTGAGTCTTTATGTTGTGTATGCGATATTTGTAATTTCATTCACATAACTTTTTTTTTTTGTCGTAGGTTATTAAACATGGAAGGTGTGGTCACAATGCACTCAGTAAACATGTCACTTATTATTTCGTACTTTAACAGGACCAAGTGGGCAGTAAATATAGACTCGTGTTACCATTTTGTTCAGAAGACATACTGTATTTGCCGGCATATAAGACGACAATTTTTACAAATTTTTGGCCCTAAAAAATTGCTACTCGTCTTATGTGAAGGTGCAAAAATTTTTGGTAGCCAAAAATCATTTGAAAGCTAAGCTGTAAGCAGTGGAGTTGTATGATGTTTCAAGAAATTGCGTTTTCGTCACAAATGAAAACTAGTGCCTTGTTTATTTTAATAAAATTGATGGTACGAAATTTTGATGAGCGTCATTCATAATAAAGGACACTTCCTTGCAGCGAAGCAGCGATCGATGCAAGCGCGTGCCAAGATACTTTGCCTTGCCAGCCTACAACTCTCGGGCGGAGAAAACGAGGATCTAGGTCCACATGCTTACATCTTTTGTCTCGCAAGCACAAGACTCTCGGGCAAAAAAACGAGGCTCTAGAGACCGTACCACACATTCACGTGTCTACCGTCTAGTGCTAGGCTGGCGGACAACAGCGCACAGGAATGCGATGACCTTGCAAGCAGCTGTTGTTGCCCAGCGTTGCCATGTAGTGCGCGGCGTGTCTATCCGGCATTGCCAAGTCGCACACACCTGCCGGCAAATGGAGATGATAGCCGGCCGCCGCCGTGCATTTCCTTGGCTCTTGGGCGCGCGGAGGGCAGAAGTAGCCAATGTTATTCGTTTATGTGTCTATTATGATGTTTAAATGCCGGTAATAAATGCATTGAAAATATATAAACTAAGTTTTTAATGTTTCAGGCAAAGGAAAAAATTATTTTTCTGTCGGGAATTTCAAAATTAGTAATTTACTTTTTTTCAAGATTTTGTACCTTCAAAACCATGACTCGTCTTATATTCGGGGTCGCCTTATATGCCGACAAATACGTTTTTTTTTTAATCATGTGGCAACAGTTATGTCCGAAACAAATCCAAGTTTAAAAAAACTGCATTAATCATCAATAAAAGAAGCATAAAAATGTGTTGGAAGGTTAAAGAATGCCATGTGATATTGACGTAAGGTTCAAGAGAAAGGATGAAGGGATCTGAAGGGGTTGGAAGGTAGATGACAGAAGTCCATTTCACAATGTCATGAAACTCTTTGCAAGTCAGTTTCACACAGTCTTACCATACAGGTTTCTGCTAATAAAATCACAACATTTTATTTAATTTTTTTTTACGGTTATTTATAAAGACCTTGTTATAACCATGTTCTCAGAGTTACAGTGATCGCTATTATGGGATTCTAGGATTTTTCTGTGATAGGCTTCAAGGAAATAATGTGGGAAAGAACAAATTATGAGAACAAAAACTTACCAGAGCAATCAAGAAATTAGTTGTAAATGCAAGGAAAGGAACCTTTATTTGCATTAATTTGCTTAGAACTGAATACACAAATTTTTAGAAGTGAGTATGGTAATAGAACTATCTCATCGCCATCCTGTACCGAACTCTGAACTATGCTTTGCTTCATTTAATCCAGAAATAAAATTTTAGGGTTATTCTTACTCTCGTAGGAAAAAGACCATTTGCTTCCCATCGAGTGTGGTAATCTGACTCTTTAGCTTCGCTGTTCCCACACTCTAAATGTGGAAATTTGAGACCTGTGAAACCCTCTTAATCAGTGACCCTTTTTGGGTTTTCCATCATACCATGTTTAGTGAATTAATTGTATATTTTGTCTATTATATTAGGTAATGGTGAATTTGTGTTACTTTTCAGGAGGAGAAGATAGCTGCCTTGCAGACACTAGCAGATCAGCTGATTGCAGCTGAACATTATGCTTCTGAACCCATTGATGAGAAGCGTCGCCAGGTGTTGGATAGATGGCGTCACTTAAAAGAAGCTCTGATAGAGAAACGTTCCCGTCTTGGTGAATCTCAAACGTTGCAGCAGTTCAGGTGAGTGTTTTGTAATAGTATAGGAGCATAACTCTGCTATGTTTTACAAAGAAACTGACAAATATTATGCACAGTAGAACCTTGAAATAACAACAGTCTACGGTTACAGAAATCTGTCGTTACATTGAAACAACCAATTTTTACCTTTAAAGTGGTGTTTTGATTGAAGTTTGTGTTTAACTGTGACTGGTTTGAAAACAAATAATTTTGAAATGAAATAAAATTTTTTTAATATAATAACACATCTCCTGAATAAAATAATAGCCTGAAAGGCTATATTAACTGTTTCATTATTACCATAAAATATTTTTATCATTAACAGCGCAAAGTTTTACTGAGCCAATTGCATTTATAAAAATAAAATAAAAACATTATACAGTAGAATCCCGTAATAGCGAGCAGGACCTCTGTTATAATGAGATATTTTTGAGAAACCAACAAAAATTTCCAAAAATCTATACTTCAAAAATTGTGATTTTATCAGAAGAAACAAGTTCGGCAACATTGTGTAAAGAAGACTTGGGTTGAGTTTCGTGACTTTTTGAAGCAGGCTTTTTTATGTGCGGTAGCTACACCAACACCAGCTGGCCTTCTTTTTTTGTAATGTTAATCCTTCGGCTGCTGGGACACCTCCGACATGTTTTTCCAGCTTGAAAATTCAACCCTCCACCATCCCAAACTAGTGTATTTCTCTCAAAATAAAATATCACCCTTTTAAATGTGACAAGATTCCATATTTCTGCAGTAGTTCATGGTCATTGTGCTTTCAACTTTAACTTGTACATTGTGCTTTGGTTTATTGGTGGTGATTACAAGTTTTAATTATGATATATATCTACAACTTTTTATTACAACTCTGGATTACTACTTCTGATTACGACTGTTGCTAATGACCTGCGTAGCATTTTAAACGCTGATTTTGACAGGATTTTTTACCAGTTGAGCAGCAAAAGGAAGACTGCAGCAGATGCTTCCACCACCCGTGTGACTCAGCACTTGTTGGGAAACTTTTAGGCAGGGAAAGGAGACTAACCATCTTCCTTACTTGTGTTTTGAATATAGCACATCCGAATTACCAACGACTAACAAAATGCGAGACACTCCACAACATCTACCTACCGTCACGCCGTCTTGAGTTCCACTGGTTTCTTCAGGGGTCCGGAACTACTTGCACAGGAGTGTATCCCTGCGTGCCAGGTGCAGCAAATAGGTCCATTTACAATATGTACACGATACCGAACATTACAGTCCGCCGAGGCTGTCTGAGGTCTCTTTAATACAATACACTATGTACATAACTACAACACTCCAAAATACAGCAACAGATTACTAGCACGGCAATGGGTACAGTTTTTGCACTGGTCGCAGCATCTGTCCCTTTTGTGTGCGCACAGCCACCACTCGTACCGTGCTATCTTATTCAGGATACAGTTTGCTCACTTTTGCAAGGCACCAATTCAAAGCAGGCACACGCTCTTCTCCAATGAGAACCAGGTCTCCAACCGCAAGTCCAAGTTGTTGTGCTGAACGCCACTTACCATGAGGTTGCAACTGCTGAAGATATTACCGGTACCTACCACCGGTTCAAAAATTGGTTGGCAAGGGCACATACCATCTTCCATCGCCGAGACAGACACAAACCACCATAATCATCATATGCATATGGCTGAGACACAGACACCAGGGGCCTGCCAATGAGAAAGTAGCCTGGTGTAAGAGCTTCAATGTCACAAGGATCAGATGAGAGAGGTGTCAAAGGCCTAGAGTTGAGGACTGCCTCGACCCTTGTGCTCAATCTGAATATAAGTTGGCACACAGGCCACGCCTGGAAACAAAACGATTCAGGGCAGCAATAAAGCCATCTACAGTGAGGACAGAGACAACCTCGATATGAACAGCTGTTGTGGCAAAGCAGACGAAGATGGATACCGTATTTACTCGCTTCTAAGATGCACATATTTATAGGCTTTTCGAATCGATGGCGTCTTACATTCGCCAGAATTTTAATTGATGTAGACAAAAATAATTTAGTAAAAAAAAAAAAAACATTTGTTCCGCGAATTACTAGCATGTACTTACAAAGTGGAGTATCGCATCATTAGTCTAGAAATAGCATGAACAAAAACCTCGTTTCTATTCACGTCACGAATGGTTACGAAAACAAGGTGTATTTTTGTCTTAGGCCATTTTAACACCGCAGCGAAATGCCCAGCCACATCCCTCACGTGCCGAGCGATCAATAACACAGCTCAGACGATGACACAGCTATTTGAAACTGTCGAGAACTGCGTGTTCTGTCTGAATTATGGCGGACATATGCTGTTTCTTTACTAAGAACAATTGCCGCCGGCTGTGCTGTACCTGAGACACACACACACACCACACATACAGAAAGAAATGCGTCTAGGAGAGCTGTCTCTTCTGTTTACACATGCTGTGGTGCCACACTTAATACATATCTACCTCTAATCTCCCTGGGGTTCGCTTATTGGTTCGCTCGGCTAGCTGGCTCAGTTCAGCGGTAGATACACAAGTCTTCTCTCTTCGTCGTGGGCTCGAGACGGCAAGAAACGGGAAAACTTACCAAATATTCATGCAGCCATGCTGGCACAAGGATAACTGCACTAAATAAA
>PNEQ01012707.1:0-19643 GCA_003012365.1 Medauroidea extradentata
CAGTAATGAATTGATACCGGATGGAGGCAAAACGCCGAATGCAGTGAACTTCTCGTCGAGAGCTATCGTCGAGGACTACCTTCGACGAGGTCCGCCAGGAGGGTCGTCGTTCGGGGCCATTGTCCAGGTTCTGAGGGCCGTCTGCAGGGAGTTTCATTCTATCGCCGGTGACCAGGGCTAGTTTCGCACCATCCAGAGAGACGAATCCAGGCCCTACTCCGTCGTTCTGCCCAGCCGACCGACCTGTTGCCCTGTACAACTGATTCAGCCATCCCAGGGGCGACGTCTTTCAACTGACGAGGTTTCCCAACCGTAGAAGAAGACGCCCGGTAAACGATGACATCCATAATTTATTAATTACTCATGCACAACACTAGAAATGAACCAGCCTATACAAATATTTAGAACTGGAGTGCCTATATGTTTCTCGTATCGCATTGAGCTACCAATAAATTAAACCCACACATACCCGCCGTGTAACGTTATGGTGCGAACTGAGAAGCCAATAGTGACTTCAACAGCCATATTCAGAATTTAATTGTCGGTCGCTAACGCGGTAAACCAGGTCGTGAACCCACGTATTTTGAATGGTCACACCATCATCACTCGTTAACGAATGATAAACGTCTCAACACACTTTGCTTCTTAAGGTTGTCTAGTTTCACCTGGTATGGTTCCCTCCGAGCATTACCACTGAGTAGGAAATTATAATCATAAAAGGTCAATTAAAATTATAATTAAAAGAAACCTCATGTTATTGCTCTCTGGGAATCGGGCATGTTTAACTCCACTGAGGCACAAACTGTGTTCTCAGACAACGACTGTATTTTCTCTTGCTTTTAAATTAGCTCTCAAATTAACTGTAAGGTAAATAGATAGAGGACTTGTCATAACCTTATAAGGAAAATAACCTTACAGTGCTGTAATAGGTATATGGAAAATAATAAAAAAATATAGCATCATCTTTAACCAAGCTTAGAGATAATGGTACATCGCGAAAACATTTTGTGCCAGCATATATCCTTGAAAACACTGTGGTTACTCTCAACATGTATGACTGGGTGTTATATGTCTGACGCAACGTAGCTGTCTGCAGGCCAATAACAGGCATCACGTATTACAATAGCGGGATTCTTACAGGCCCAGTCAAATAGGGTAACAGTTCCACGTACAAGCGAAATACAGTAATCTTCTGGTAAGCTAAACGTACCATGAAACCCAGCAAACAGTCAAGTTTTCCCGCGATAAACCATCATCTCTAGTCATAGCTTACAGTCTCATTGTAAAAATGGATCGACGGGAATCTCGCACGCTATAGTTCAACGCTTGTCACGTGGCGATACGGCATTAGATACGCGCTCCAAGGTCGCCCTTATAGCGCCGTCGCTTCTGAGCCTCCAACGTGTTAAACCCGCTGAGTAATGCTTCGACCGACAGAAGTTTATTTGAAAACAGCCCAACGTTCGTGAGTAATGTCTGCTTAGGATTATCACTCAAAGAACGCTACGCGTATGTACACCTAAGACTGTCCTCCAGTAATCTGCATAACTAGGGACCCCTGTTTCTCGCGAAAAAATTATTCCCAGCTTTGTTTCAGTGCCTTACGTACACATCTGCAACTATGCCTCATGGTTATTGGCAGCTTGTCTATAAGTGAAGAGCCGTATGTCATTTCACTGCACCAACCTGCAACATCACGCGTCTGTAATTCGCCGGTAGAATCCCAAGGCTCGTGACAGTTAAAACATCCAATCGCTGATCACGAAGCAGAACTGCAGATGTGCACGTAAGACACCGAAGCAAAGCGAGGCTGAATCATTTTCACGAAAGACAGGGGTCCCTATATATAACTAATAATATGACGGACGAAAATGATAAAAATAAAGGCGTTGTTGAGGTCCGTTTTAGGTATGAAAATCTTGGTGCAAAATTTAACCTACAATCATAACCTTTAACGTCAAGAAACGATAGGTTTATCGGTTAATTTCCTATAGAAACAATCTACCGGCGAGAAGACTGCGCGTCAGTTCATTGGATTCGGCATGTTGTGTCGTCCTAGCGTTCTGCACTTCTAGGCCTCGAGGGCGCAAACTACGTCCACCCAGAAACTTTTCAATGCACTTTATGCAATTGTATATTATTATTAAATAATCTAAAACAATTTCAACATTGGCATATTTTTTCTCCTGCATTTATAGTTATAGTACAGTTATAGACACTTGTTCAGCATTCGTAACAACGTTGAACCATTCTGGTCTACAAGCAGTGTGTGCTTATAGCAACGAAGCTAAATGGAGCGTTTTTACTAAGAAATAAAACCTTACATAAATATAAACGTTTTCAAAAAACACGCCTAGCATATGTACGCCTAAACACTCACATAACGTAGCAATGTTAAGCGTTATCGTAAATATAACAATAAGAACAACATTTCACGAGAACATAACAAGCAATTATTTTTCGAAAATCACTGTTTGTGTCTGTATTACCCAGCAATTTCACGCATGATATATTTAGTATTTTATAGTTACATTTTAAATTGCATCCATTGAGAAACAATTTTTCAAACATTGATTTGCCATTTAAATTCCATTGCTGCAGAGGCAAAATCCTTCAGCCTGGGTGGAGATACTCTGCGAGTTGGAGACTAAGCAATGTCGAAGCGCTAAGGATGACACAGCAGAGTATCACGCCTCACCCTAGCCTCTACGTGCAGTCTTCTCGCCGACAACTCGCCTTTATGAGACACTCATTGCTGACACAGTCATTTTACTATGTAAGATAAATGTGTATTGTACACGCCCACATCATTTAAATTACTCTATGCCAAGATTTTCAGACCACAAAATAACCAGAAAAACAACTTATTTTTGCCACTTTCACAGCGTAAAAATAAACTTACGTTATAAATGGAGGGCCTTAAATGGGTATACACGTTAGAATTTATTGGTTTGTGAACATACGCCATTGCTCATGTTTTGCTGGTCAAACTTGTGTTGAATGACAAAGTACAAAAAAAAAAAAGGGGGGGGAAAATATAAAACACACACAAAATATAAAAAATGCAACCCCAGAGGAATTCTCAGTTTTTAAATATAATTATTATATTAGACGACAAAGAATTTTAGAGATAGAGTTCTTTGTTGTCTAATTTAATAGGCCTAATTATACAAAACATACCGACAGAATTCTTTTGGGGTTGCTTTTTTTTTTTAATTTTTTGTGTGTGTTTTAAATTTGTTTTTTTACTTGTTCCTTTTTGCACGTTGTCATTCAACACAGGTTTGATCAGCAAAACATGAGCAATTGCGTACGTCCACAAACCAGTAAATTCTAATTGTAAACTCCCATTGCAACAAACATTTAAAAATCTCGGATATACTCGTGTCTAACGTTTTTTGTATACTAATCCTAAGCAGACATAACTTACGTAATCTGAGCAGTTTTCGAACATTCTTGTTACGGCCAAACCTCTGCACACAGCCCGTCAGCCTGGTTAGGCGGATACGTTAAACATTGCATACTTTACAGTGAGTGTATTATTGAGTGAGTTGATAGATTTTGGTCAGCACTTTAGCGCTGGTGAAGGGTGGCATGACATGAGTATGGAGCTGCGCCGGAATGAAGGCGCGGGGGAAGCGGGAAATCCCCGAGAAAACCCGCCAACCTGCGGCATCTTCCGGCACGACTCTCGCGTGAGAAAATCCGGGGAACGACCAGCCGGGAACTGAACCCGGATCGCCTAGGTGGGAGGTGATAGATCTGACCCCTCGACCATTGCGGCCCTTCTATTATTGACGAAGTGACTGGAGCATGGCGATAAGCGCCATCGGATGTCCAGAGAAAGGAACGGAAGCGCACATGTAGGAGAGAGGAAGGGGTATACTGTACATCTGAAGACCAGCCGCCCCGCAGTGCTAGTCTGGCCGGCGCCTAGCCAATAGTCACATCGCAGGACGCCGGGGTTGTCTACACTAATCACATTCCCACCTCGGCACCCCACCCCCTCTTGATCACTTCCCCTCTCGTCCTGACACCAACACACGCTGCAAACAAAACTAAACTTTGTTCCATTCTGCCACTCTTTTTTCTCTTCGGGATTCGCTAGGCCACAATGTCAAAATGTCCTCAAAAAAGCATTAAGCGAATGGAATGCCTAAGATCTCTCGTCATGAAAATATGAAATAACTAATTTAAATTTAATAAAAATACACGAACAGGGCATCTTTATTTAATGTAGGCACGGTTTCTCATTTTATATTCTTCGCAATTCACGAAAGTGAACAGCTGTAGTTAAATACAAGTACTGACTTTCAGTTATGAATGTTATTTATCACATTTGAGTTGTTTAATCAATCAAAATCAATATCCAGTAAATGAAATAGTAAGGATCAGCAAACGTCACTAGCAGACAACTTTCCCTCACAACTGCTCTTTGATAGCCAGACCATTTTCACCTGACGAATGGCAGGCCCTGCGCCATCTTGTTTCCGATGCATCGAACGCGAAAGAGACGAAAGGTAGATAAGAGCAGCCGAATGAAACAAAGTTTATTTTTCTTACGCTGGTGACCATCACAAATATGGCTCAGATACAGTACATAAACACAGAATAGAGATGAAATGAATAAATAAACCATTCGCAAAAATGCAATTGTTATGTAGTCACAATAACAACTATTACGAAATTTTACAGACACTGATTTCTCACAAAATCAAAGAAGGCATTAACAAATAACTACAAAATTGCAAAGGAATTATATCTGATCTAAGTAAGGACACTACATACAATATAATATTCACTTACGTTCTGTCTAAATATGGCAGCTTTAATATTTATAGGGGGCCGCATTTGGCGTATTGGCAAGACCAACCCGCCCACTACCAAGGCGATACGGATTCGTTTACCGGCGGGGGTTCGATTCGGATTTTGGCATGTGGGAATCATGCCGAACGAGTTCGTCGGTTGGTGGATTTTCTCGAGGATCTCCCGTTTCCCTCGCCTCTTCATTCCATTATATTCGGCGGTGCTCACACATTTGTAAATATATTGCTTTCTGATGAAAACCATTTTCTGTACTGAGAAGACGAGTTTATTGCTACAGAAATAAAAAATGTATATAAATTGTTGACACAAATATTTTTTAAAATTTTTTTCTCATTTTTGATAGTAAAAACGCGTTGGTTCCTAGTTTTAAGAGTATTTTAAAAACTGTCCTTAAAGATTCTACAACAATTAGAGTCTCAAGAGATGAAACAAAAAGTCATGGAAAGCATACTTAAGTCAGACAGGTACCGAACAGACCTAATACATATTTACTCGCATAATCACTGCATGTTTTGACCAAATTTTTAGGCCAAAATGGAGCGCGGAAGTTATTAGGTGTTTTTCAGAAGTTTCCTTTAAGATTATTTTTGTGTAAAACAAAACGTAAATTTACGCAACTTTCCGAATTTATTAGTTTATAGCCTGGCCTTTTCTCCTCAAGTAAAGGAAAAGATTTCTGAGGTGCATGGTAAACGTGGAAAAGAGTCTAGAAAATCTCGTTATTCTATTCATATGTGTCACTAATTATTGTATCGCCAGTTTAGAAAAAATCAAGTGCGGATTTTTATTTTTACTTCAAGAAGTCTTTGAAAATAATGGCGCGGGCATTATTTGATGGCGGCTATTATGCGAGTAAATACGGTAATTTAAAGTATACATGCTTAACTTTGCTCGCGCCAGGCAAAGTACCTAGAACACTTGAGCTCTGACCAAAGTCGCTTCAATTCAACGTACACAAGACTTCCCATCTGTTCCTTTGTCACTGCCGGCCGACGCCACAGAATCCCAACACCTGCGATCTGGCCAACGCTCTTGTCGCTCTCTGCTGGCGTCAACATTCTGATTTGCAAATGTTCCTCGCGCCGTGGCCGCGTCGCTGTACTGCGAACTGCTAATGGAAAAACGTACCTTGTGCAGCTAAACCAATGACAAACATCACGAGTCTCTTTGATCATCCTTTACAGATTAAACTGTTACTATACTCATGGGGAAAAATCCTTCCGTGTGCTGCGGTATGGGTTCCTATTTACACTGTCTTTGATAGGATTATTTTTCAAATCCTAAAAGGGAGCAGATATCGGGGTAGGAGTCAGCCAGGGCCTGTTTAAGGATCTATCCCAGCATTCGCCTGGGGTGATTTATAGGAAAACAATGGAAAATCGAAATCAGGATAGTCGGAGCCGGGAATCGAACCCGGGTTCACTATGTAGTGCATTTTTTGAGACGAGCTGCTTAAAGATTTTAGCTGGTCAATCAACTGTACGAAAGTTCATCAGTTTACTAATTGCCTACCATCATGCTGTAATTTGTCTCGACAAAATGAAAGTACGTAGTTAAAACCTGTTGTAAGAAAGTACAGCGCGATTGTACAATGTTGGCTCCCGCTTTAAAACAATGATCTTCAAAATGTAGAAACTAGTGCCCCAAGGCTCAACATCAGGCCGCAGGAAGGCACACGTATTTATGAAGCATTTTTCTTACAAAGCACATTGTAAACAACTTTTATACTTTTAGAAATCATTTTTCTTTATAATTGTAGCCAGCGTAGTTTGTGTATGGACAACTCTTTGCAAAATTAGTATTTTTTATAGTCTGTTTAATTACGCGTTTTCCTTTCAGCCAATTAATATTTTTCTGAGATTTGTTGACATAAACGTAGATCAGATGAGAGGGTTTTACGACAGTGAGGTCTTAAGAGTCGATGAAGGTGAAATGTGGTGAAGGGACAACACATCCATTTCCGAGCCGGGATTCTAACCCAGAACCTCTCTCAACCGTAGATTAGCGCCTAACCGACTACGCTACAGAGGCCGGCCATAAACGTATACACGTAAATAATTAGTGTTTACAATTTACTAGACTCAAAAATTAATGCCTGCAGTCACAATTAGTATTAGTACTTGAATAATATTTATTATTATTAGTACTACTGGTAAGATGATATTCAAAATTGCTCATTTTACCTAAAAGAGTATAAACGGACAAATTTTTTAAAATTTTGGAATGTTATGAGTAATGGCACTAATATATCTGAACATTATAATAGGCCAACAACACTTTTTTTTTAGACTTGCAAGATGTGTTGTTAACATATTACACTGCAGATGACCTCCAGAAAATCTGCAGAGCCTTAGTCATATAGCAATAACTAAGAAGCTATGCCCATTTTATATTTTAATTTGTCAGCGTACGAATAACATTTGAAAATTTTTACGTGTCGAATTTGTAGTTTCGCTCTTGTAGTTTTGTTTCTAATGATCATTCCGTAAGCGAAAATGGCTAGAACTGACATTTTCGCCTTCATTTCAAAGTAGGAAAATTTCGTTGCAGGAAAAATCTGCTGCAGGAAATTTAAAGTAACAGACAGACACGCAGTGTTCCCTTTATCATTTGAATTGCATCATAATATGGTCAGGTCTCCACAAAAAGGAAAGTTAGATGTATATATAAATAGACTAGAAAGACTGTAGGCCAAATCAATTTTTTGCCGTAACGGCTATGATGTATCCGATGCTCGGTTTTGAAACGCCCTTACCACGCCGGTGCCTCTTGACCTCATGCATTCAAAACACTCCAGGCAAAAGCCGCTTTAAAAATAGTTGTTTGACAATTAGTAAATTGAATAATTTTTTCATCGTTCAGTTACAGGATGTCCACACAAATTTTTAATGAAACTTCTAACTCGTCCCATACTTTCCTGATCAAAATTGTATACTTCTTTTGTTAATATTTGCTGAGTTAGCAATTTTTCGAATTAAAAAAAAGCTAAAATAAAGCCAAGAATAAATACATAATTTCATAGTGCGCATGAGTATGGCTTCACACTAAAAGTTAATAAAAAATGTTAGCGCAGTCTCGGTGATGGCAGCCTATCGTGACATTTTCTTCTCACATTACAGAAATAGCGTGGCACTTCATGACTTTTCCAGGATTTCAAGTAACATCCCCGACTTCCTGTAACTAATTGCAAGTTTTTCTGACTTTTACCTGATTTTCCCGGAATTTCCATACTGTGGACACGCCCTAATTAAGTAGTGAGTAAGAGGATCTTAGTTATAAATTAACAGAAAGGTCTTCAGCACTGATGTGAGTAGCGATAGAATGTGGTTGGTGATTTGGTTTGCGGGGTGGGGGCGACGGGAAGGTACGAGAGACGCCGAGAAAACATGCATCGCCCGGCATGATACCTATATGTAAAACTCTGGGTAAGCCTCGTCAGGAATTCAAACGCGGATCACTTAAATATGAGGCTATCTTCCTAGCCGGTGCATCAACGGCGGCCGTACACATTAGTAATAGGCCTAGGTGAAAACAACTTAGTTATGTTGTTAGTGAGGTTATAAGGGATTAAACTTGTGACATACGCTAAGATTAATTCTATTACAGGTTAGAAAGAAAATATTATTTCTTATGGGAGAGTTTGGTACAGGAAAAATTTCTGCCGCCAGTTTCGCTGCTATCGATAAGGAACGAGAAATTTTCGAAATTGTAGTAACATTAAATTTAAATAGGCTTTGAAATGACAGACGTCATTAAAAATAATTTTAAAGTGAAAATAAACCAATTTTGCTTTTAAAATTAACAACTTAATATAACTTAAAATTCAAGAAAGCTCTGTGATTGGTCAGTTTGAACCCATTAGCGATACCAGCGCTCAAGCGGCAGAAATTTTCCCTGTGACAAACTTTTAACATTGATCTTTATAACCTGTAGTAGAATTAACCTTACTTACGCAATCAGGATTACTGGGTGGAAAAAGCCATAGCATATATTAAACCGAAACTATTATGGCCAGACTGGGAATCGAACCCGTGTCGTCTATATTGCCAACTCAGTGTATTAAATATACTAATATATTAACTAAGTTAATTTATTCTTCAGTAGATTTAAATATGTAATAATAGTAAAACGACGTCTACAAAATGTCAATTTCGTGCCGCAACTTCAAATCCTACATGACAATAAAAATATTTTAACTGTCGCAATAGGCAGGCAAATAAAAGTGTCGTACCAATTATAGCACTCAGGCCATGGAATCCTATAGATTTAAAACAAGTTTAATGATAAACTGAACCACATATTGTAAAGGTTGCTTCCAAACATTCTTATGCTTATAATAAAATGAAGTACAAACCAATAATAATTATTATTAGATTTATTTTTTTAACATTTTAATACGGTGCAGCTTTTCTCGGTGGTATTGACTTTAAAAAATTATACATATATAAACAACATACAATGAGAAAAATGTTTATAAACATGTTGTACTTAGTGCAGAGTCATAATATATTTACCAAACGTCAGAGCTTTCAATGTTCCTGCAAATATGCAGCTAGAATAATTTAAATTTTCCATAATAGAAAAAACGTTAAAAGTTTAATTACTGCTCCGGAATTTACCAGAGATTTTATTAAATATGGTACATAGGAACCTAAATTAAGTGAGTTAAAGTGTGTGCTAAATTTAATAATTTAACAAGTATGTGTAGAAAGGTGTAAAGAGGGAGGAATAAAATTAAATAAAATGAATTAGGGCAATTGCAAGCATTTAAATGTTGTATATTTTGCAATGAAAATTCAAAATTATACTATACTACAAATATTATTAGTATCTCATGAGAGACAGAAGCAGTACACAATCAGTAAGTTTCACTGGGTTTCATCATGTGGATAGAACGCAGTTTTATTTTAAACTTTATTTTAAAATTTGAAAGAAAAAGTAGGAAAATGTTAATACTTAATTGAAAATGAATAAGTGTTTAGTTGCTATTATTACTTAAAAAAAAAAGGTTAAATTCAAATAAAATATTACGTTTAATTACTTCTTGAAACTTGTATGGCACAATGTTAAAATGTTCACTATAGTGTTTAGAAAGAAGACAAAAACTATTTTTCTGCCGATTCCATGGAAATAACACATTTCAAATTATGTGAAAATAAAGGCTTAAATGTACTCAATTGAATTTCACTGAACAGTTACACGGTAGACATTGGTATTGTGTATTGAGACCTATTAATTTTTGTTTCCTTTCCGCTTATAGGACATTTACGTGGCCTGAGAGATGTTGATGGAAAGAATGCTCTATATGTTGTGCCGGAAACAGTTGAACTCACAAGGTATGTGCACTATTGTGTAACAGGATACGTAACCTTTATGTTAAATACTCTATTTACTAATGTCCTGTAACTAAAGTAAATTAATAGGTATATCTATGTCTATATGACACTGGGCTACATAAATACGTATGTAACATGTACACTGTAAAAAATTTTCTCCGTAGATTTACAGAATTTCCGGTAAAATATTTCCGGATACCTCAGTGAATCCACGGAAACGTATTTCCAAATCCAACAGAATTTTCCGAAAAACTGTTTCCTCACGCGGAACTGAGCCATACTTACATGTCTATAATGCTACGATTGAATTTATACAGATTTGCAGATTAACCAGTGATTTTATTAAAATGTATCCGTAATATTTAAATTTACGTTTTTTTTCGTGCAAGTGTCCGCAGACTTATGGCCATATTACGTATGATTCCGTAGTATATATTTACTATAGGCATTAGGCATTTCCGTATTTTATTTTTACGGACACTATTTCCGTTCATTAACGATACATTTCCGTTAAAATTTACAACGTTGTACATGAGAGTATTTCAAGTGGTACCGAATGCCAGTGAAAATTTTTAGTATGTTACCAAGGAGTAATAAACAACAGTCGCTCAAAACTTTCACAAACAATTGGTGGCAATCTTAAAAATAATTTTCGTTGTTTTACGGAGAAGTGCTTGTAAAAAATTACCCAGAATCGTCCGTTAATTTACGGAAGGCAACTAGCTCCACTTATAGAAACTCGCATACGGGACTTCTCTAGGATGCAGGTACAATAAGCCGTACGGTAATTTTTAGTTTCTTCTCGTAGTTTTACATATGTTTAATTAATGAAACAAAATTATGTATAACAAAATAATGTTTTCGTTAATTAACAGACATTTCCGTAAAATTACCCATAAATTTCCGTAAATTTGTAACACTGTAGCAAATAAAAAAAATTTACGTCCATTTAAATTACGTACAGTTTCTTGCTTAGAAACTCCCTTACAACTGTCGCCGAACTTTCTGGGTTGGTTCCTTCATCTTAAAGGCAATAGAAGGCTGTGTATTTTAATATTTGGATACAATTCCTTTGTGTGTATATTGTTCAATTACTTACATCAGTAGTGATGTACAGCCAACTGGCTCTGCCATAATAGCGTTGGAGAAAGTAATTTTGGCGGCACGTTAAAAATATGTCATCCACTGATGATAGCATAATTAAATATCCTGCAGATCTGCCAGAAAATTAGACAAATTCTAAACATATAGCCACGTAATCAACAGCAATTTGGACGTTTTAAAGATGACGGTGTATGGTTTGTCAAATGCAGAAAAAAATCAACTCCATCAACTGTAACCAACACGATACGTTTCATGTATTAGCCAAAGTCAGTTTATATAAGAATGATATCTTGCACACTTCTATCAGCAGTCCTTTGCTTCTATACGTTTCTTTGGCCTAATAATGCGTGCAGTAACGTAATGTACAATTTCAGAAAATAAAGAATTGTTTGAAAAAGTACATTATTATTTCAAAATATTTCCTGAAAAATTTACTATGGTGACCATATCTAGGATAATTCTTTCTTTGTGTTTCAACATGTTTTCTAAAGCATGCAGATATTAAATGACTTAAGTCTCTTGGACCTTTACTTTAATGACAAACAATGTTGCAATAAACCTCACAAATCACGTAAATTAAACATACTCCAATAAACCCAACAAAGTCTTGCCATTCGTATCTCAAGATTCACTATATACTATTTAATTTTTCTACAAATAAAATTACACAAATTAATTGTAACTTCTGCACAAATACAATTGAAAGTAACGTTTAGCATGTAGCTTACCTTAAAATATATTTTTTAACAATGTACGCACGGGTGAGCCTATGGATTGGGACAGATGCTTATAACCTAAGTTGAATTATACAAGTACATGGAGCAGCAGCAGGTACCAAGTAAGTTATGTAATTATGTTTGTGTTTTTCGTAAGCATTTCGCATCACACAATTAGTGAATACACCATTAATGCAACACTTCTAAAACTTACCTTTGCCGAACTAAGCGCATTTGAATTTTTGTGCGTAAATAAACATAAGATATAAAATAAATACGAACTATCGTAAAAATAGTCAATAATGAAATATATTTCAGAAAATTAATGATAACAATTTTACATTAAACCCATTACGACACCGACAACTGGGACACATTGCCTCTTGAATTTTGTAAGAAGACTTGTCATAACAGACGCGGAGTTTAGTAATGGCGAACGCATAGGGTGGCTACCTGTAGTTCAAAGGATTAGTTATTTGATGTGTTATAAAAATCCGATCAGTATATTAAGAATTTTGCTTGTGAAACTTTACAGAACAATACATTACACCCATACAATACAAAATACATTAGTACGTATGTGATCAGTGGTCAAGCAATCAAGATCAGCAAGCACAACATCTGTTTGGTGAATTAGCTTCACTCATTGATAAACACAAATTTTAAATTTCATAACAGTTGTAATATATGCGTCTGTGATGTTTATATTGCAGTTATTAATGTTTACAAAAATTGTATTTATTAAGTTAATTCCTCAACGCTTTAAAGTTAGTTCACTATCCTGTTATTTAGTTTATGAACTGTAATTAGTGATTATTACTGTAATTGTTTATTATTATATAATGGACCATGTTCTTATGTAAGACATGATATTGTTCCGTAAGAAAGGAGGAATTTAGGTTGTTTTATAATGTATATATCTATGCTATAAGCGGTATTGTCTATGGAGCAAGGAATTGAGGAGTTCTCACTGAGAGACCAAGCGGAGTGGATGTAATGGCTGGAAGGCTACGAGACATACAAGGAACGACGACGACTTCACATTATTTCTGGGTCATTCCGAAGGAAGTTCATCTGGGTGAGCTGGATGCCCGTATTACCCGGTAGACAGAAGGACTGGGGCCTGCCTACTACAGAAGATTGGTAACGTTAATTTATCACGTTACTGTGGTAGGGCCAGCCAGCACCGCCGCATTATTTTTACTATCAAGACATTTTGGTTTACACACTGAAATCGCCGACTGGAAGTGCTGCAGTCTGGCTCTGCGACGGGGATTATCCAGTAGCCTAGGTCTAAGGGCTTCTGTAACTAGATATTTTTTAAAATATTCCTCCCCAGTGTTTTTCCTTGCTCCACTGCCATCTTGAATTAATTTTTCAGTATATTATTTTATATAATTATTTCGTATTCCTGCTTCAAATTTTAACATTATTTAACGTATGCTACGCCATCTTGTGATTGTTCTGGAATGGTCATCTATGATTAAATCTTACCTGCGATACTATTATTTCCTGTCAATAGTAATATTCAGTTCCTTTAATGTCGGATTCTAATGTCTTCTAGGAATACCTGGAACGGATCCACGCCATCTTGTTTGAACCCTGAGATAATTTTCTGTGGCAATGAATTAAATGAATTTCAATTTAAGTTGGTGTAGATGTTGATTATTTAAAGTCTCATGCATTCCACCGAGTGAGTCTATTTAACAAAAAATAAATAAAACACCACACAGTGGCGATTTTTGTATGTAGCGGAAGAAAAATTCTGAAGCATACATTTCAAAAGTGCTGAATCACCTACGGAGCATTATTTTGAGATGTAACAGTTTTTAAATCGCAGAAGTAGTGGGGCTATTAAACCCAAACTCCGTATCTTTGGTGCAATGATTAATACTATTTGGCGAGTGTAACCGTAAACCCAAACTATGATATAATGTGTATATCTACCAAGTGTATAGTTATGATTTAAAATTTTGTTGAGTCAAGAAAAATGTCGTGTCAAATAAAATGTAAAATTCATTACATAAAGAAAATCACTTTTATACCTTTTAACAATTTTCTATGACCAACGTTTTGTATTTACATTTATACATTTCTTTCACTTTATACAATCGAATATATACCATCCATAAAGATATGGGTTAAAATAATACAGATTGTACAGGACACTAAACAAGAGCATTCTGATATAGGAAGTCAATGTTCGAAAATGCATAGCACAGGCACCACGTGGCCGAGTGAAGAATGTATGTGAAAATAGCATACGCCACAGTCATGAACGCCGATCTGAACAATTTATTTTGAGATGTGTGTTGTCAGAGGTGTACGTCGTTAACAGAAATTAAACTACACTTCAACCTATTTGTTTCCGTTCACGAAATACATATGGGTTTCATACACGTTTGGTTTTCACCCTCATGAAGAGTCCTTGAAGGAAGGAAAGACAAAGGCCAGCTGAGCTCCTTGCGTTTAGAGTCGTTCAGGCAAGCAAGGGCGTAGTCGGGATGTTTTGGGTGTCCAAACACCCCCCAAAATTTAAAAAAAAACTTATGACCACATATACACTCGTCTAGCAGTTGCAAATGCAGTTAGACGAAGTAAGTAATCAAATCATACTTGATACAGCAAATTAATTTATCGAGCCAATGACATTCCACAAAGGCGAAACTAAGAAAGGACCCTTTAGCCGATATTCTTATTTTTTAGGAAAGAGTTTTCAAAAATGTATAGTTAAAATTATTATAAAGTCGGGCAAAAATTTATATAAATTATATCCAATATTTTTATTCCAAATTTGCTTAAATAACACCAAATTGCACCCTAAAATTAAATTTTTTCCGGGGGATGGCCCCGGCTTTCCCCCTCCACCCCACCCTAGTACCGGGTGTAAATAAACACCCCCCCTCTCGAAAAGAAATCCTGCTACGCCCTTGAAGCATGTGTTGAGCAAGGAATTGTCAGCATTAGTGCCCACACGCTCCTAGGTCGGACCGCGATCTCTGTGTTTTGATTACACAAAACTCAAAGCGCGACAACTTTCTTTAGCAAACAGTAGCCGAAATATATAACTATGACCCAATGTTTGTATTTTTAGCATTTTTCTCACAAAATACACACAAGTTTTATTGCTGAATATGATATTCGTTTTTTAAATTTATTTTCTTAAAATTTAAAAATTAAAAAGAAGCAAGCTCGGAATTGTTTGCATTTTCTGCAAAAAACTATGTTCAGTTACACCGATTATCTGATTATTTCTACGCGAACACATTGATGACGAATTTTTCCGAATTAATCCCCGTAACTCTAGAACACTTTCTTTACCGCAACAAACTGTTTCTTGCTTTAAAAACAAATGTTCAAATATGAGGGACTGCAAAGTAACACTGCCGCAAAGTAAATTTTTGTTTAAAGATTACAGTAATCGTATCAAAAATTGTGTCACTATAATTTACAGAGTTTAAAATATATTTCTATGGTGAAATTTGCTATGGTGTTTTTTACACACACTTTACGTTAAAAAGTTATTACCTTTGCTGCAAAGAAACCTACATCATTTTCAAGGAAAAAAGTTTTTAAGAATATTATAGTGACACAAAACGTGAATTTTTCACATTTTTCTTTGCTTAAAGCAAGACTACTTTACAGCAAGCTAAATAACCCTAAAGAAAACACATTCTTTGTTGTAAAGAAAACTTTTTATTTGTTGTAAAGAAAACTTTTTCTTTGTTGCAAAGAAAACTCTTTCTTTGCTGTAAAGACAATTCTTTCTTTGTTGTAAATACAATTCTTTCTTTGTTGTAAAGAAAACTCTTTCTTTGTTGTATAGACAACTCTTTCTTCGTTGTAAAGGAAATTCTTTCTTCGTTGTAAAGAAAACTCTTCCTTTGTTGTAAAGACAACTTTTCTACTGTGTACAGTTGCCTAGACCAAATATGTGTAAAGTTATGAGGCTATTATTAACGTAGCAGTAGAGAAAGGGGGTTGGTGGGAGTATATGGGCGTACTCACGTTCAGCTGCATGCAGATCTTGTTGAAGGCCCACAGCCAGCGCTCCTTGGCCGTCATGGCGCGCCGCTCCTGCTGCTGCATCTGCGGCTGCTGGTCAGTCACCTCGTCCTCGAAGGACACGCTCTTGGACTTGTCGCCGTCGCTGCGACGCCCCCGCCCCGCCGCCGAGTCCTGCACGCTCACCGTGGGGCTCAGCGACTGCTGCTCGTCCGTCGCCGGCGCCGACGACACGGGCGGAGACGGCGAACCCACCACCGAGGACACCTGCGCCCACCACCTGCTGTCTCAAAGTCACGGCAACGTCTGGTCACGCTTAAACGGAACGTTTGGGTCAGTATAACAAAACTGATTGGCGCGACTTAATAATTAAGGGCGTGTTCCTTAGAGTTTTCAGAATGGTGCCAATAACTCAAATACTTTTTAACCGAAAGCTTTGAAAAAAAATTTAGCCAATATGCAGTCACACAATACACAATATTGTGGACAATTTTTTTAAAATAATGTACCATTCGTCAACAAAAAAAATTACTTCATTTTGGCTTATTTTCACGACAAAAAAAAGCGGTACTTCGGATGAAGGAATCTAAAAAACCTGTCAGTAAATTGCTACAAAAAATTCAGATACAAATTATGACATATAACTGGGTCAAAACTGTAGAGCAAAATTTTTATGAGTATAAGGTTGGAATAAAATATATTTACGAAATCACTGCAAAAATAAGGAACAAGCCCTTAAGACACCCATCAATTACGCCAGTTCAATCCCGCTGGACTCTACAGTGCATTTAGCTACTTGTTCATAAGCTGCTGTCCCGGTGAGTGTCCAGTTGTACATATGGCAAGTTAGCTTGGGTGTCAGTGAGTGTTTAATGCAGGTTTCAGTAACAGTGACCCAATAGTGAAAGCAATTAACGCGTCGAGAGATTTGGAATCTAAGGCACACAATTTTCGGGTCTCTATTAATAAATCGTTTGTTTATAGAAAAAACGTGTGTGGTGATAAAATAACTTCGTAGTTACTATTTTGTTGCCCGAAAAGTATATTGTTGATCAGTCAACTAAATGTTTGTTTGACTGTGTAAAATTTTTCTTCAGGACCATTAAAATATATTTTATTACAGAGGATCGAACACGGGACCCATCACATCGAGGATCGCACGTTAGTTTTCACGGCCAGATACAGTGTAATAAATGTACGGCTCGTAAAATACATGAGATTTAAGCAAACCTATATTAAAAATTTAACATATCCACTTTATATGTTCTGTAAAATTTGTTTGGTTGCGATCATTTATACCTCAATCAGGCATAATAAAATACACTTATACTTAAGGCTTTGTTGCTAATTGCCTCATAAATAACAAAAAAAACTTTGAGCTAGTGCTTACAAACCAAAGCATGCTCAAACATGTACTTTTGTATATTCAAACAAATTACAGTATTACATTTCTGTCAACTAAATATCTAATTGTCAGGCAGTCAGTTTTTCTAAGATAATACAGGTTTTGTTAACAAAATAAGGTGTGCTATTTTTGTGGTTTTGTTCTGATAACCAAGTATTTTACAAGCTCAAGTAAACAGTTATTTGACCCTAGTCAAACTAATATTTAGTAAAATTTTCTTTCAGTGAACCCCATTTTGAAAGTTCCATTATTGTCTGACAGACCACGGTGGTGTAGTGATCCTCTAACTACAGCTATCTGGGCATTGCTTTGAATAATGTAGAAACGTACAACTGACAGAAATTTCTGAAGAAATGACAAGTAGAATATACTAGTATCAGATAAAAATATCATAAAAATATTAATACAATATCATATGAAAAAATTTAATAAACTGCATAGACAGATTTTAGGATGTGATCTCAATGCCCTTTCTAAATCAGTTACAAAATTAAAAAAAATCATTATCTATTTTGAGCAAATTGTCTGCTAGTTTCTTCACTAAGGCAATTTAATGTTCTTTAAAATAACGGTTAATGAGGTAAGTTGAGATAGTGGTCTGCTAGCTGTGGCAATTTAACGCACTTGAAAAATAGACAACGAAGAAAGTTGAGGTGAGATTTATAAAACGTTCCGGTGAAGAAAATTTTCATAGATTTAAAAAAATATATATTATGTCAGAATCCTTACCAGAATGAAGGTGTACAAGTAATCCATTGTTGAGAAACATGTGGGGGTGGGGTGGGGTTAGTAAAATGATACATGTTATAGGAACATCCAGTGTATTTTTGGTTATATTCGTGGCTTTTGATGAAGAACTGGGAAAAATAAGCAACACCTGACTTCAAAATGGCGAAGGGATCTGTTACATTACAACTCAGCAAGTGGTTCCTAAGATCTTCTTTCTAAAACCTCGAAAGAGAAGGGGGCAAGTTAAGGGACTATAAAATACGTTGTTCATTTCGTTGTATTCTAAAAGAATTTTAAATGCGTTATCCTCTAGATTTTATATTAAAATGCATTGGTACACTTCTAGCGGATTTTGAAAGTGTTAAAATGTGTGTGCATGTAACGTATTGCTTCCGTATACATATTTATTTATAACATAACAATAATAACTGGCTTGGGACAATTTGTTAGTAAATAATTTTGGATTGGGCTGTCTTATTATTCATCATTTTATAATGAGGGCTCTTCGTAAGTTTTTCTGGCAAAGTATAAAGTAACGCGGGAAATAAATTTCAAACTCCTAAAATCGGAATGCCAAGACTATATGAAAATTGTTTCGTCTAAATGTGTGAGTACAATAGTCTCAAAATGTACACTTTTGAAATGAGTTTTAAAATAATACATAACAATGGTAAATACAAATTTTCCAATAGTAATTTTTATTTTTTTTATGTAGTGTATTTTTGCAGCGGATGACTTTTATAAATATGCTATACTTCGGGAGAAGAATATTTCACAAGTTCAATGACCTTCATGTCATATTCCACTTCCCTGTGTATACATAAAGTCCCGACCATTTGTTCATTAGCTGCTATTCACTGTAACAGTATACAATTCACTAACAGATGTTGCTTCAGTATGCATAGTACAATGGTTTCTAATATATGGGCCATTAAAATGGATAAAGTTTCCTTCCATAGCCATACTGTGAATCATTAGAATGCACTAATGTGAACATCTTCAACGCACAAAATGTAAACCATTTATAAAGTTGCATGTAATACACTCACGGATTTCCCAACGAGAACCACGCTTTGATATCCCGTTAGCATTTAGTGTATTACAAATGATTTTTCATTTACATTTGTATATTTCTTGTACATTATAAATTATAGTAGATGTAATAATTCATGTTATCGAATCAGGAATTTCCATATTTTATCCCAGATATTTTTTAATTGTATGGCATATGGAAAATTGTCTCCATTTTGCCCACGAATTTTCAAATTGTATAATCCGTAACATCAAAAATATATTTCCAATCTCCTTAATCATTCAGTAACGTCAGTGATAAAATGTGTATTTACGGCGAGATAAGGTTATTCGCTCAGCAGTTGTTTCCAGAAGCACTGGAGTGGGGTAAAGACTTTTAAAACTTGAAATGTAGGTCTCTTGGCCTTGGTTTTTGGTTCAGTGCTGCTTCAGGTTTAGTGTTACAAACAACAAATATACAATATCGTCTATACAGCTTTATTGTTGTTA
>PNEQ01012707.1:19743-40925 GCA_003012365.1 Medauroidea extradentata
TATATATATATATATATATATATATATATATATATATATATATATATATATATATACACACACACAATTCACATTTCTTGGCAAGAACACAGAGGTTAAAATAGATTTAAACGTTTATGAAGTGCAGAGTGAAAATTAATTCAGTTCAACTTGATTCCCAAGTGAACACAAGGAACGTAAACGTTAATAAGGGCATTAAACGCTGATAATTGAACTGTTATGACAGGATATGATCTCAAGACATATTGTGTGTGCAGAAAAATAACTTGCTCTTTGGACTACAAAGTGCCTCAGTGAAGCATCCCAAACTGGTAATACTGGAAAACATAGGTTGAACCCACTCTACAAACAATGTCTTTGCCAAAACAAATGGTTAAAATTTGAACCACGGCATAGTAACATTGCTGCAAACAAAATTTTGTTTAAAATTACAATGATAGTAAAAAAATTAAGTTGTTATGAAGATAGTTTATTTAAACTATTTAAGTGAAAATAGTTGCGGTAATTTCATCAGGAGTTTTATGTTGAACAAAATATTACATTTTCTAGAAAAATGGTATATTATTTTCAAATTCAAATGTTCAAAGAAAAAAATGAGACACAAAGATGAATTTTTCATATTGCTACACGGAAAGATTTCTCTACCGCAAGTAAATGTTTTTGCAGCTAAGTTACCGCCCAGTGATTCATACTTCAACAAAATTTTATTGGAGCAAAGAAAGTGTTTTCAGAATGCATATTTATCTATAAAGCAAAATTTCCGTTGTCATTAGTGAAAAATACATGGCATCAGACATTCAAACTCCTGCAGTAAATTTGCTCCTAAGTTAAAATTTTAATCGAGTTAATAACAGAAGACGTCATAGTCGAATAACGTGCAAAAGGTTAATAAGTGAAAATGTTAGAGAGTGGAAACTTCGGCAATAAACAAAATATACCACCTGAATTTCACATTACGAGTTGCATAATTTTATCTCAGTAAATAAAGCGAACTTTTCGGATCTCTGCTGCAAGCATACATATTTAATTTTTCATTTGGAGTCAGTTCGTAGAGCAATTATACTGTTAATAAATTGTTTACTGTTCGTCTTGTAATGAATAAATTTGACGATTATTTATTTCTTAAACGTTCTTATTTGAGTCCAATCAAGGTATCTGATTTTTTCATTCATAAATGTTCTTAGCCGAATCCAATTAAGGGCTCTGATTTTTTTCTTTCTTAAATGTTCTTACTCGAGTCTAATTAAGGGCTCTGATTATTCCTTCCTAAATGTTAGCCGAGTCTATTAAGGGCTCTGATTTAATCTCTCTTAAATTTTCTTAGGTGAGTCCAAATAACGGCCTCTGCCTACGATTATTTTCTTTCTTAGTTGTTCTTAGTCGAGTCCAGTAAAGGGCTCTGCCTAACAGACTTGCAACCACTGATTTAAAATAGGGAATCAAATATTTAAAAAAAATCCAAGTAAAACAGTAACCTTCACTATGAACAAATTAAAAAGATATGTTTATCAGACAAAATGTTTTCTTAATTGTACTTCTTACTACACACAGCCACATAAATTGATTTTTAAATATAATAATCGTATGAGCATAAACACTTTTTTTTTGGGAAATGTAACAAAACTTAAAAAAATCTGGCAGTTTATTTCTTATGAAAAAGTAAGCAGAAAATATATTTTGTACTTTTCACCTTAACTTAATAGTATGGGATTAATGAGGCTTTCAAAATTTAAAATGATTTTTCCACAAATTATCGGAAACTAAATGACATAACACAACAAAATTTTCAGCATTGCTAAATACTCCTGGTTTCACATAATGTAACCCCTCTTGGTTCTCAAGACCCTAGATGTTACGAGTAATCCGAATCTCTTCATTCATTAATTTAATCTGGCAGTATTACTACAAGAAAACATTTATGGTCGTTGCTAATTCTTAAGGGCATCGCCTACCACGCGTAAACACGTTTTTTTAATGAACTATTGCACATACGCATACGAAAATAAAATACACTCCAAACGATGACTGAAGAGTTGTTTTAAAGCATCAAGTCGATTTGAAAAATAATTTCGGAGCCCCTCAAAATGGCTAAAAACAGCTTTTTCAACCAGTAATATTTGAAAAACTACTCACGGGATTCGTGTGAAACTACTCTAGGAGCATGCAATGGACTTTGCCTAAAACTTTTCACCAATAAAAAAATGGGGTCACCACTGAAAGTGTCAGTCAGGCGAGTGATCTACGATACCACTGCACGCCGTTTCATTGTCTTGCACTAGAGATGATACCGCACCAGATAAGCCGGTCAACATCGCCCTTGGCGCCGTGCCTCACTCACACTAACACACGGCCACCAGGTAGACGCCTTAACGCATAAAATCGCTTTAACGTTTGTTGCACTTTTACACTGTTAATGTCACCATTTATTTAATTTTAATATTTATATACAATAGAGTGGTGCGCATTGGATCATGCGATACTTAGTTTTTAAAATGGAGCTCATCCACTACCGCAATCCACACAACTATTAATTAATATGTATTTCAAGTAGCCTACATGGCTCGACAACCTGTGTCTGTTATGCATGTATGCTACTTCTTAACGGAGTTTGGCCAATAGTGTTTATTTCGACAAGACTAAACTGTCTGAACTGTTCTTGTGTTTGCAATCACACCCATTTTCCAAATTACGGGAACGTTATGACCTACTACATTTTCAAAGACGTAACATGCCCTGTTAGTGATACATAATGTGGGAATCCTAAACATGTTTGCGATTCAATTACTTTTCAAAACCTGACTTTCAGGGGTTGTAGCTGTCATACTTTAGAGAAACAACATTGATACCGACACTGTAATACTATTTTTGTTTTGAAGTAATACATCACGCAGTTATTTGTGTTTTTTTTACTGTCAGTATTACGAACACAATACTATTTAGACATGTTTCAACATTCTGATATTCACCATTTTCGTTTACAGCTGCCTGCAATAATATGTACATATAATGCCAGGAAGAAACTGGCCTGCGACTTTAACAGTGTTATACATGTTTACTGTGAATGTCCACCATAGTCTGTGCGCTGAGCACATCACGAGCATGTTCACAGCATTGCCTATGCTCTATGCTCTGTATATCTGTGCGAATCTACGATTTTTTAAAGCATAAACGGCATGGTCTTGACAGTTGCAACCAGGCGACCTATTTTATTTAACGCAGGTTTCTTTTCCCAATAAAGCATTTTAAAATATTCGAAAATCCTGACGGTAAAATAGTTGCATGCATTTAGAGGGTAGTCACCCGTGCTATTTTCATAAACGTGGAAGGTATCAAACTGCATTTGCTGTTCGTTAGAAGATCCCGGTAGAATTAAGTAATGGTAAAAAAAAAAATATTGCTTTTTATGACATTCAGTTTCCAATAATTTGTGGAAAAAAAGGTTTTAAATTTTGATATTCAGAGCCTCATTTCTTCCTTACTATTAAGTTTGGGAAAAAAGTGTAAAACATATTTTACTCTTATTTTTCTTAAGGAATAACCTGCAGGAGTTTGTTGGTGTTGTACAAAAATATCCTGCAGATTAAGAGAAGCCGGTTTAGCAGTTCAGGAATAGCTGTGTATTACAATAACTTACCCTACATATATTACTGTACTTACTAGCAAACATGTATACATACACAACACCACAATTTCAACATGAACAACCCATTTTAAATAATTGCCTTTCCTCTACATTATAATAAAATAAACAACAATTTAAATATAAACTGGCAGAAAAATTAACAAATTAAGAAAAATCTATTAAATTAATAAAGATTGGACAGAATATCCATATAATATTTTTCAGTACATTCAGCAAACCAAATTATTGATAATACTATTGCAATGAGAATGAACCACGCTGTTTAAGATTTGAAGAATAAATTGTTTTTGTGCAAGTATTCTTAATATGACAATAATTCGGAAGACATTTCGTGTTGTATGATTTTAGTCCGAGTTTTGTATTCTTCAAATCTGAGCCAGTTATTAATACCTCATTTCAAGTACACTAATACAAGCTTTGTACGCAGAGCTGTTACATGTGGCAATGAATTACAAAACCAGTAAGTTTTAAGCAGATGGAACACACAGTTGAGAGGTGGACAGGGACGGTCCACCTCGGCTATCAATTTGTAAGGGGTGCAGCTTTGTCAGATAAAATATACAGTGGCAAGTAGTGAAACTTAAACTAATAAGAATATTGGACGTAGTAGACGTTAAAACTAATTCCGCATTAATAAAGTTTATCCCTTAATACAGTGATATCTTGGTTATTTAAAACAAATCCGTTCGTCTGTAGCGCAGTACAGCATACTTAAGTACTAAAACAAACTACTGGACAGCTGCAATATGTAAAGAATGCTTCTTACCATTGTGTCAGGGTGTGTTTGCATCGGAAAGATATGTGGTTTGTGGTTGGTACGAACGTTGGGCTTAAAGAACACTTTCTCCCACATTGCATTAGCTTCCTATATATTCCTCTTTGACAGAGCTATTGACAGGAAGTGTGACAAACATTGACTTCACCCCGGGTACCAAATTGAGTTGTCATGTCACTGCAGATCGCTGACCTTTTGTAAAAAGGGAGAGGGGGGTGATTAAAGGGTTTAACGGCCCTTTAAGCGCCCTTCTGGTGGCCATGAAATTGTATGAATGAGGCACGTTACCACGGGCGATGTTGACCGGCTCATCTTATGCGGTATCACCTCTACCGTAAGACACTGAAATGGCATGTAGTGATATGCAGAACACTCGCCTGAATGACACTTTCAGTGGTGACCCCCTCTTTTAATTAGCGGAAAGTTTTAAGCTAAGTCCGATAAATCTTTCTATAGTCGTTTCACAAAAATCCCGTGAGTAGTTGTTTAAATATAATAGAGTGAACAAGCAGTTTCTAGCGTTTTTCAGGGGATCTGAAACGATTATTCAAATTAACGTGATGTTTTGAAACTACCATTCCGACATCGTTTGAAGTGTTTGTTCTTTTCGTGTATGCACATTAGAAACACATTTAGATGTTTCTTATAAAAAAAAAAGAGTTTTACTAGCATGCTGCAACGTCGTTTACAAGGCAGGCGGCCGCCTTTAACTACAACGTCTTGTGAGCCGAACAGGCTGAAGGGAGATGAATGGGCAACACAACATCCATGACCGAGCCGGGATTCGAAGCCAGGATCTCTCGCACCGTAGACCGGCGACTACGTTACGGAGGCCGGCGAAGAGGGGTGAGAGAAGACTGTTAAGTCACCTTAGGCGGTGACGGCTGGTACGGCTCGATGAGGCTGTTCTCAGGAGCGCGCTGCGCAGGTGGTGGGTACGGCTCGACGGGCGTCTCGGCACCGTAGCGATCCATGAAGACGGAGGCGGGCGAGTCCCTGGAGGCGGTTGGAGGCGTCGGTCCGCCTATCACTACCTCCTCGGCGCAGCTGTCGAGGGACTCTTGCGGCCTGAGGTAACCACGCTGAGAGGGACCACCGTAGTGCTGCTGCTGTACCAGCGGCGGCGTCAAGGGCAGGGGGGCAGCCACACTGGACGCAGAGGGGGTGACCGCGGCCGGCATCATCGCCGCCGGCTTCACCGCCTGCCAACAGCACGTCTTCGTCATAACACTGTCTCTAAACACAGCCACATATAATTACGTTATCACAACAGCTAGAGACCTGCGAAATTCGCGTTTTTATTTTATGACAGAATTAACTTCACAACGTGCGATTCCATAGGTTACGGGAGCGTAAGTAATGTCATTTACATGTGTGACAGCTTTCCAGATGATTGGTCACTCTACCCCGGAATGTTTAATTACTGGACAGATGTATTCTCCTTAGCAGACCACGACATTTGTGGCTAATGGGAGGCGTCGAACGAGTGAACTGCCCTTTCGAGTCTAGTCTGCGTTAGAGTGAATTAAACTACGAAGTCCAGACTCCATTAACTAATTTAGCTAAAATCGAACCCTTGCCAAGGCTACACGAAGTATGCATTGGTAATAAGGTTTATAATTACGAAAAGCAATTACAAAAATCACGTACTATAAAAATAATATACATAATTATAGAATCTATTTAACGTTCAGTGTACAACGTAATACTTCATACAGTCCATCAGATATAATAATTCCGTATTTTGACAGTCAATGTGATCGACATTTGTAACACGTGCCAGAATAACATACCATCTAAAACAACCGGATGTGTTCGAATGGCCCGATGATACAGTAGTTTCAGCATTGATCAACTAATCGGTTTGCTTTATCCATCGCCGACGTTGAAAATAGTGTGTATTATACGTGAACAATAATAAGTAGACCCTAAGCATTTCGGAGGAATCGTAACATAATAACACGGCTCCGTATCTAGCGTCAGTCAGGAACTGTTTTATTCTATTCAGATTGCGTCATTTCTATAGCTGTTTTATAAACTACCGCACCATATCAGTCGACTAGTACTGGCAACCAAAACAAAGAATGGCCAGATTGCGAACGTGAACTGAGACTTGTCGTGCGTTTGTGATTATTATATGGTGTTATTTCAATATTCTGTGCCTATATTTATTACATTGAAATGCTGGGATTAAAAATACCCGGCCTGTAATCGCCAAAGGCAAGGGGGTATTAAGGGCGCGCTTTACCTCAGTTTTAAATGTCTGTTTATATTTTTGTATTTGTACCAGATATTTTTTTTCTATTTTAAGACATAAATTGTGATTAAATTTTCCTCTTAGTAAATTTGTGTATCTCTCATAGTTTATGCGTAATGAGTCGTAAACGTAAAAATTTGGACTTAAGGGTTTTATGTACGCCACTAAAACCAACTGACATACCAAACCGAAAAAATTCACACTGTATAACAATGTTGGCTGTGATTTGACACATGTAAAAACAAAATATTTTTGTATTTTTAAAAAATTGATGATTTTTTTTTTTTACATTTCAAAATTCAACATTTTTTTATCAAATACAAAAATATTTTATTTTTCATTTTTATTGAGTCAAATCATAGCCTACAACATTGTTATACACTGTGAATTTTTTCGGTTTGGTATGTCGGTTTTAGTGGCGTACATAACATCGAAAAAGAAAAATTTTGACGTTTACGACTCATTACGCAAAAACTATGAGAGATACACAAATTTACTAAGAGGAAGATTTAATCACAATTTATGTCTTAAAAAAGAAAAAAAATCTGGTACAAATACAAAAATTAAAAAAAAGGACGTTGAAAACTGAGGTGAATCGCTCCCTTAGGCCTGTTTCAGAAGACGGGAACTGAGGGCCTACGCTCGAGTTTTCGTTCGTATACGATCCGCCCGCCTGACTGCTCGAAAATCGCTGTTGGTATGATTGAACACGTCTGGCATCCTCGTACACGAGATTCGTAGTCTACTCGAGCGGTCGCAGGCGGCAGAATTGGTGATTTCGCATACGAGACGCCGAAAGAACAAACGCTATGGAGCAAGATTTGAACAATTAGATTTATTTTTTCTGTTTTTTATATTTTAAAAGTTGTAGACAATGTTTAAATAGAAACTCTACACTAATTAAGTTAAGTGTTAAAAATGTGATTTAGCTCTTTTGCGATAATACGTTTATAAAAAAATTTACACGCGTAACCACTAAATAATACTGTATGTATCAATTCAGAGCTAGCTATTTTAAAACTAATATAGTGTCATTTTAAATCAAGGCCATTGACATTGTTCACCACTAAATAATATACTGTATTTATTATTTCAGAACCAGCTATTTTTAAATTAATATAGTGTCATTTTTAATTAAACCCATTGACATTGCTTGTTATATGAGTCGTAAATTTTTACTATTGACTGAAACATATAAATTTGCACCTTTTTTTAAAACTGTGTAAATGATGAACAAAAATGCACTAAAATACAGATAGCATAATAGCAAAGAAAAACATTTGGGTGATTTATCGCAGGAAAAGTTAAACGCGTTCCATTGCTATAACTACATACCGAGGAATTTTTTCTCCATTATTTGTGCATTCATACACATTTTATTACTAGTTTGTGAAAAGCTGTAATAGTGTGATATAAAATTGAAACAATCGCTGTTGAATCACATAAAATGCAATAAGCAACAGTGTTTTGGAAAATTATGTAGTACCAGACATTTTTGTTATTTTCCGTTTTTTTGCTCATTGTATTCAAACCCGAGAATAAAGTTGCAGTAATATTTTATAATTATGAAGATTGTTATAATAATAAATGGGGCGGTTAACTTTATTTGAGTAAAACACTGAGACAAAAACAATTCTCCATGTTAACAGAATGTATTTGACCTCTTACATAATATTTAAAAAAATTTACTCTCAATTAGACTGTCACAAATTAATTACGTGAAATAATTAGCGTAACTACAGTACAGTAGGTTAAAACTATGTAACTTCCGGTTTAGTTTCTTAAAGCCTTCATTTCATTAGCCTTACTCTTAAAGTTTGGTTTTTTTTATGTAACTCATCTAACAGGAATATGTAACTCTATGTGTTCAAATATGTTATTTACTTTAAAATTACATTTTGATTTAAGAAAATGTTGATTAATTAATGTAATTTACCGGAGAAGCGCAGCTAAATATTTGTGAGACGTATAGAAAACTAATTTTATTCGTAAGTTATGTACGTAGGTATACATTTGCAACATTAGTATTTTCAACTCTACAATCTACAAACGGAAAATGAAGATTAGTTTCAATGAGTCTAAAACAGGAAAAACTGTAAAATAAATTAATGTTTCGTTGAGTTATTTCTATAACTTGAAATTAATAAAGTATTTATTGAAATAAAAATAATATTCACTTGTGGGGAGTTTCGAAGACGAAAATTTTTGTTAGCAAACAAGCATGCTGCCTTAGCGCTATGTATTCCAAATAAAGTTTTGTCCCAAAACGTAATATTTAATGTACATAATGTGCAATTTCCAGTTTTTCAATTACTGCTGCTTTTTATTTTGTGTTTGATCGAGTTAGTCACACTGATATTGTTTCTACTAATATTAAGATTGTTGTATCAAGCATATTAGCCGTGTATATGCTCTAGTTGTCACACAAACTCGTATTTTGTAAGTCGAGAAATTCGAATAGTGTCACCTTACGAACCAACGGTGCTCACTTCGTGCATTTATTTCGTATAAGAGTTCAAGATAGTGGAGCATGCCGGTTTTCAAATAGGCCAATTCGTATGCCAACCAAACTATTCGAAATAGCTCGTACGCGAACGCTGGAGCTGTAATTCTTGCACAAGTCCTATGCAAAAACGTTCAGTCTTGATAACGACCGCCCGGCAGCTTGGCAGGTCCACAAAGATAACAGTTGCTTTGTTTTCTCACTCTCTATTTCATTAACAAAAAAAAAAAATTATAATTAATTAATTTTAAAAAAAACACTTCCCTACTATTTATTTTAACAGAATTTGTGAGTAACACTATTGTTGTAGGCTTTTTCAAGTCGCCGAATCAACAATTATTTTTGCACGTAAATGTCTATGTTTAATCTTTCTTTAGCTAGAAAGTTATGCCATTTAATATGAAGTCTACGTAAGGTTTTGTGCCTGTCAGCTGCAAAAATTCAGGCCTACATATTACCAAAAGAAAGGACAAGATTTAGGCTTGTGTATTTCCCGAGCATTTAAGTGTAGCTGTTTGAATATGAATTACCAACATGATTTAAAGTTGAACTGGGTATTTAGGCCTACCTATGTTTGTTTATACTTACGCTTTATGTTGATATATTATTTCCATGTAGGTTGAGAGAGTGCAATTTTTTGCTACATAGTGGACAAGAAATATGTTAACAAGTTCTTTTTATAAGTATTGTTGAGTGGTACGACTAAGATAACAACACTGATATTAAATTTGTTTTAATTTCTAAGGTAGGTCCTACCACAAAAGGAGAGTTTTTTTATAGTCTACTACTTGAAACTTAAAACATACAGCTTTATGATCTGACAATGCAGAACTAAACTGAAGGCAACAAGATAAATAATTGTAGTAATGCTCGTATGTATAATTTTATTTTGATTTTAGTTTAAAGATGATTGCTTGTTCTGTCATACGCTCTTGCGACCTCAGTTTGTTGTAACCAAATAAGCTACGATTATTTAAACTTCTTAGGTGTTAAGTACAAATAAAGTAAAGCATAAGTAACAAACACTACATAGAATTTATTGGTTTGTGGACATACGCCATTGCTCGTGTTTTGTTGACCTAACTTGTATTGAAAAACAAAGTGACAAAAGAAAAAGACACAAAAAAACCCCAGAAAACGTAAGAAGAAACAATCCCAGAGGAATTTCGTAGGTTTTTAAATATATATAATTCTCAGTAAAAATTCTAAAGATAGAATTCAGTCAAGAATTTGACAACACCCAAACACAAAAGGCAGCCACAAAGAAAAACCAGATTCCCAATATGAGAAAAGATGGAAAAAATACATAAATAGTGGACAGTGTACAACAAATAAAAAACAAGAGACAACACAAGTTAAAATCAACAAAAAAAATGCAATGTTTCGGGGATTGCGATCTATCCCCGTCTTCAGGCTCTTTGTGTATTTTTTCCATCTTTTCTCAGATTGTTTTGTCAAATTCTTGACTGAAGTCTATCTTTAGAATTATTGCTGAGAATTATATATTATATAAAATGGCGAAATTCCTCTTGGATTGTTTCTACTTACGTTTTGTGGGGTTTTTGGTTTTATTATTTTGTCACTTTGTCTTTCAATAAAAGTTCAGTCAACAAAACATGAGCAATGGCCTATGTCCACAAACCAATAAATTCTAACTGTAAACTCCATTGCAACAAACATTTAAAAATCTCAAACACTATATAAGTTACCCTTACATGTTTAAAATATAATAATGAAATTAATAATAATAAGTTTTACACTAGCAATTGCGCTATCACCCTTATAAGTTACAACAATTTTAAGCGTACCTAGGAAAGTATACGATAAATAATCTTAAATATTGAATGATTGTATTACCTTAAAATCTGTAGGATAGGCTATTCATTACTGTAATATGAAATAATATTCCATTAGCATTGCCACCTAACCCTAGTAATATTAATGAGCAGCCAGTATTGTAAACAAATTAATAACCTACTTGTCTGAGATCTAAAAATAACAAAAAAAATATCACAACACATTTAGGATGTTATTGCAACCATAATATACCTTAACTGTTGACATGTTTTGATTGTCAGTTGGAAAGCACATGGGGGTGGAATGATACATAATATGTTTGTTTACATTGTTCTACTGTCTTATGATATGTCAAAAATTGATTTATTATATGGTATGGACAGTACCTCTTTCCTTTTAATTCGTGGATACACACTTTTATTTTATGAGTTTGAATTCTGATGCTGACGGTGGCAGTACTGTATTTCCTGCTGTTTAGTAACAAAAGATAATTGAATGAGCTAGGAGAATTTTGATTGATATGTATTTAAAACAGTGCTTCATGAAATGTAATTCAGATTAACATTGTACCGGTACCAAATACTATTATGAAGTAAACGCTGAAATAAATTGTAGTCAATAAATTTGGTCATAAATTCCAATCCATCCCAAACAATCAAATGCGAATAAAATGAGACTCCTTATCAGGATGTATACAAGCACGAGAAAGTGAAAATTTGTGTTTTAAGTAGTTATCTCTGTTGCTGACAATTACATAGAATCCACATTGGTAATTTTTAAGTCAAATAAGGTTCTCGGATTATAACATTATGTTGCAAATCTGCAAGAATCACAATTTGTTATATTCAGCCACCACACCAAAACGTTAAACGAATTCATAACTGTTGGCACCCAATAATCCTTGCTTCCAGCCTTATTACATACAGCCCACTTAGTTTCCTCGCGTTATTTGGAAATACGTTTTCACATTATCTCAAACAGACCCTTTTAATAGTTCACTATTTTAAATTATTTTTGTGAAACAGACAACAAAAAATGATACTTCATAAACGACTCAAATTCTTAAATGTATATCTACACGACAGAAGAATTTAACGTTTGTGTGTAGTTATTTTTAAAATGCAATTCGCATTCAAAAGTTATAAGAAAGGACTTAATTTTTTCATGTCCGCTGCAACATTACTTTGAAAAATTGTGTATATTTAAAACATGAAATTTTTTTATCCAAAGTTATTTTTAAGTTTTAAATGTTCAATAGCTAATAACATCCAAAAGCAAGACTAAAATTATTGGATAAAAATGGTTGAACATAGTGTGTCCCTCCTCCAGCTTAGCTGGGTGCGGACACCGAACATATCGGAAAAATTGTCATCTTTTAAAAAAGTTTTCAAACTGTAGATATTCCTAGAAATTATGGAACAGTAATTTCTAGGTGTATCTACCGAAAAATTCTGCGTTATAATTTTACAAATTTCCGGTAAAGTTGGCAGTTTATAAGTTTTTAATTATCTTTCACTCAAGTTCTATCTTTCAGCTACTTGTTAATTCACTCAAGCACTGTACTGCGATGTATTGATAAACGTAATTTACATAAGCATTTCGTGGTTCTAAAAATTAACGTTAAGACCAAAAAATATTATTTATTAGTGAGTAATGTCGTTACGAACCTTAAATGTACTGTGAATGTTTATGCATCACTTAACGGAATTCATGTGTTTCTCACTGACGAACTGTTATTACGATGGCATGAAAAAAAAAAAGTTTCTTTGCCCGTGTCAAATCTGCGAACAACTCTTGCTGTGTGGTAGTTAAAACATCATTACTAGTCTGCGAACTCGTGACCACCTGCTGGCTAGGGCTGAAGCAATATTAGTTTAGGTTTCCATGCCACATGGATGTCGCAATATTTCTTGGATTTATGTTCATCACTGGCCCAACAGAAAGTCTGCGCCACCTAATGTCTGCAAATAAGGACGCTTGAAAACAACTGGAATGGTTTAGCTTTACTGCAGCCATGGTGTTGTGACCCATGCAATACCTCCTGGGTCTAACACAAGTACGATGGCTGAGCTAGCCATGCCGCTGTGAGCACAGCGATTGACGTCAGGGCGTCGCCTAATATATAAGTGAGGCCGACCGTGCAGAGAGGGGATTCCGGTAAACGACGCCACCTGACGACGACGGTCCTCCGAGTCGAGGGGGCCAAGCAGCGAGGGGCGTGGTCGTCGACGACGACACAGGCGGCAAGGTGTTAGAGGGGCCAGAGTGGGTGCCGCTTCTCCTAGGTTCCGAGATCGTGCACCGAGCTTAACAAGGTAATTTCAGTGGTAAGTGAATACCCCTCTTCTTCGGGATTTCCTTTAAACTCTTCCTATAGCTCTTGTTGTAGTGATCAATAGTCATTGATATTGAGATAAATTATTAATTGTTTAACGTAACCTAATTGCCTACGGAAACATTGTAAAATATATAAATAAATAGTAGATTGTTATTGAATTCCTGCATGCTCTTGATTGAGTTTCCCCCCTTATCTTGAGTGTTGAGTTCCACTAGAGAACGAAAACGTTACAATGGTTACAAACTGTTAAAAATTTCAGTGAATTTACGGATTATTTTACGGAACTGTCTAACTAACGGAAAATGTATCATTTTAATTTTGTTTTACATAATTTCGTTTAATTAATTAAACATACGTAAAACTGCTACAGGAAAGTAAAAAATAACCGTACGCATTATTCTGCCTGCATAGATATGTCCCATAAATATGCGAGTTTTCATAAGTGGTGCTAGTTGCCTTTCGTAAATTTACGGACACTTCTGGGGAATATTTTACCATCACTTCTCCATAAAACAATGAAAATTATTTTCAACAGTACCACCAAATGTTCATGAGAGTTTTTAGCAACCGTTGTTTAGTACTCCTTGCAAACATACTAAAAAAGTCCACTGGTATTCTGTACCACTTGAAATACTCTCATATACACCGTTATAAATTTTAACGGAAATGTAGCGTTAATAAACGGAAATTGTGTCCTTAAAAATAAAATACGAAAATGTTCACAGTAAATATACCGTATGAAATCACACATAATATGTCCATAAGTCTGCGGACACTTGCACGGAAAAAATGTAGCGTTAATAAACGGAAATTGTGTCCGTAAAAATAAAATACGGAAATGTCCACAGTAAATATACCGTACGAAATCACACGTAATATGTCCATAAGTCTGCGGACACTTGCACGGAAAAAATGTAGCGTTAATAAACGGAAATTGGGTCCTTAAAAATAAAATACGAAAATGTTCACAGTAAATATACCGTACGAAATCACACATAATATGTCCATAAGTCTGCGGACACTTGCAAGGAAAAAATGTAGCGTTAATAAACGGAAATTGGGTCCGTAAAAATAAAATACGAAAATGTCGACAGTAAATATACCGTACGAAATCACACGTAATATGTCCATAAGTCTGCGGACACTTGCACGGAAAAAATGTAGCGTTAATAAACGGAAATTGTGTCCGTAAAAATAAAATACGGAAATGTCCACAGTAAATATACCGTACGAAATCACACGTAATATGTCCATAAGTCTGCGGACACTTGCACGGAAAAAATGTAGCGTTAATAAACGGAAATTGGGTCCGTAAAAATAAAATACGGAAATGTCGACAGTAAATATACCGTACGAAATCACACGTAATATGTCCATAAGTCTGCGGACACTTGCACGGAAAAAAACGTAAATTTATGGGTTAGAGAGTTGTAAATATAACTGCTATATTTTAATAACATCACCGGAAATTCTTCAAAAAATAATTGCAGCATTATAGACATGTAAATATGGCTCAGTTCCGTGTGATGAAACTGTTATACGAAAACTTCTGCGGCTTAGGAAATAAGTTTCCGTGAATTCACGGAGGTATCCGGAGAAATTTTTACCGGAAATTCCGGAAATCTACGGAGAAAAATTGTCTCATTGAGAGAGGTTACCTTTCGGACCGACAATCACCTAGCTTGACTACTTAGATCATTTTTAATTTCCATTCTTGAATATTGAAAAGTGATTTTTAGAATAATCAAATTGTTGAAAAAATTACGTATAATACTATTTATCCAGTAGTTAAATAAATAATGTGAATTAACTTAGATGGATGGCTTTGTGCGCTAAAGCACATCTGTGTTACGTTATCTGTAGCAACAATACAAGACATTAAAAAAGTAAATATATTCGTTGAAAATTTATAATTATAAAACGTGAATTTTTACCATACTCCATTTTATATTAGTACAGCGATTTAAGAAGGCAGCTACGCCAGATTAGGAAAGAGAAATACAAAAAAAGTATAATTAATTTTGTAACAAAGAGATTTAGATGAAAGGAATGGTTTGATTTCTATATTACAGAATAATTAATACGCTGAATTAAACGCCTCTGTCATTTCTGGCTCCGAAAAAAACTGATAAAGCTTATTAAAAGTCATGGGAAGGGAAAGGAAAATCCACAAGATTGGCAACAAATTAGATAGTCAATAGAGCTGAAAATATTTGAAGTGAGGAGATCAACCGCAATAATGCGGCAAGATAAGACTTTAATGGGATAACGATGTGCGGTGAGATTTCTGAAAATTATATTGAAAGTAACTACTCAAATCAAAGAATTAAATGTCACTTTAAAAATCATTTTTTTTTAATGGTCATGTAACGGTAAAAGTGACTATGTAGAAATACTGACATACGTCAGTTAAAAGAACCGCACTTCTCAACATAGATCGTAAAATATGTAGCTGAATAATTAAACTGAACCTACATAAAATATTACTAATCCAAATTCATTTTCCAATTAGTCTGATATTTCTGACCAAATCTAGTGGCTATACGTAAACTATAGTAATAACCAGCCATATGAGAAGTAAAAATGTTGTTTGAATTGAGTATTAGACAATCTCAGACATTACTGCGCCATATATAATTTGTTAAACTTCTAAATAACCCACAACTATTTACGTTTTTAAAGATAAACATTACTCGTTTGTTTCGTTTGTGTACACGAATGTGATTGCAGTAATTAAATGTGAACACATTTTTCCAACATGTAAGAATACTCTTGGATTATTGTGTTCCATGTGCGTTAAATTCTATTTTTTGACACAAACAATTTAAAAAAATTAAAAATTTTATATTTTTTACTTTCCTTAGGTCTTTGCTTTTGTAGACTTTGTAATCTTTCACTATAGCGCAGTGGAGAACTCATGCCTCTATCAATCGACTCTACATAATTTGGCAGAAAGAAAATTGAGTAGTAATTATTTAACTTGTTATCTTCGTAAACATAAACCACGAAGAAACTGATTTTAAATATTTCAATTATTTCATTCATTGGAGTTTTAAATTACTTCAAGAGGAAATTAACTGTATAAGTTTACTGCCAACATTTGTAGTTGGCGTTACGAAATAAACAGTTATTTTGGACATACGACTTTGGAGCAAATGGTGTGTCATAGAAAACCAGAGAATACACACAAACAAAGAGAAAAGTAAACAGACAAAAGGACTTTGTTTGTTACTGGCAAGAAAAGGCAAACATATACAATTCCACATGATTTACAAGAAAATAACACAACCGAGCGCCCAAGCACCAAGAAACAAACCAAGGAAAAACTGAATAAACAACTCAGATTATTCCAAAAAAAAATTCCGTCAGTAAGAACGAAACAAACAGACAAAAAATAATTACGACAACAAACAGACAAAACGAAACGAACTACAAAAAACTGAACGTAGACGACACAGCAGAAACACAGACACCTTGAGAAAAGCGAACGAAAACAAACAACACAGTATCTGTGGACAGTAAGACAATTAATAACAGATGAACATAATGGCCCCGTGCGACAGACCAAAATGTGACGTTTCGAAGGCTGCAATCTGTTACTGTCTTTAGGCACATACACAGACCTGGGCACTCAACAAAAAAAAAAACTTGTGTCCGAAATGTCGCATTTTGTTCTGTCATAAGGAGACCATTGTGTTCGTCTGTTTTTTTCATTGTCTTAATGTCCGCAGTTGCTGTGTTATTTGTTTTAGTTCGCTTTCCTCAAGGGTGTTTCTGTTGTGTCGCCTATGTCCAGTTTATTTGTAGTTCGTTTCATTTTGTGTGTCTGTCGTTGTAATTGTTTTTTGTCTGTTGTTTTCACACTTACTGACGCAATTTCTTTTATGGAATAAACTGAGTTGTTCATTTTTTCCTCGGCTTGTTTTATGGTGCTTGGGTGCTAGTTTGCGTTATTTTCTTGTAAATCTCTGACTGAATTCTTGTGGAATTGTATATGTCTACCTTTGTTTGTCAGTTGCAAACAAAATCCTTTGTTTGTTTATTTCTTTGTTTGTGTGTATTCTCTGGTTTTCTGTGACACACCATTTGCTGCAATGGCGTATGTCCAAAATAAATCTTCAGCTTGTAACTTGCCCCCATTGCAAGAATTGTTCAAAAATATCATTATAGTTGGTGTGTTTAAAAAGGTTGCTTTTACATCAGGAAGGACATTCATAAGTTTATCTTGAGACTTTGAACAGTCAAAGGCTACAATAAATTGTGTGGATATACGATAACAATTATTTTACGAAGATTACATCCAATAGTTTAACCATGAATGCAGAGCACGCTTAAGTACAAGTAAAGATAGTTCTATAACATGTTAGGATGATCTAATTTTTTATGGACGAGTTTGAAATGAGACCACTTCCACCGCTAGTAGCACTGGTATAGTTAAGGGGATTACTTTCTTCTGGAGCTTATGAAGAGAACTACTGGTGAAAAACATTATAATGGTGAAGGACAAAATTTTCTTCATAACCGCCAGCATCAAGCTGAACCCTTACCGGTATACCCGCCGTACAGTAACTTGATACTTTCTGGAAGCTCTGCTAGTAGCTTGGATCTGTTTTCACACCAACTATGTATCCTTCCGCCAAACGTCAACAATAACATTGCCAGGCTGACGGCTACACTGCAAGCCGACGTACATTGTTCATCCGTCGTCGCTAACTATGTCACCTCTAAAATATTCTAATATGAGCTAAATTTAAATATACATTATGTTTCACTTCCTGAAAATGAACATATTATGTACACATTACATTAAACGATTTTCAATTTTTTAGCCGCTGTTCATAATATACAGAAGAACTAATTCTACGACATCAATGCCAACCCAACCATCCTCCAACTATTGTATAACAGACGTGTTCAACTCACTTTTAATATAATTATTGCCAACAATTATCATTCTCGCGGACGCATAACAATAACAAATAAACGTATTTATTTATCTCACCGTATTGCTTTTTCTTTTGCTTACATAGTTGTATGGTAATAAAACGAAACTATTGCTGGATTATTTTTTTAATAGTTCGTTTCTTAAAGCATCAACTTACCGTACGGCGGATATACAAGCTAACTAGCGGTGGAAACTGTTCCCTGCCAAACTAATAACTCTAACCTGTACTATAATTAAACATAGTGAAAGTCAAGATCTGAGCACCTGCGCACTAAACGCAGAGACGCCGACGGCCGCAGCTGGACTCGCACGCGCCTGCGCGGGCTTCGGCAGCACCGTCGTCGTCGACAGCTTCTGCTCTTGGTCCCTGGAGCGATGCAGCGGGGTGGAGGCGGCGGAGGGCGGCAACGTCGGAACAACCTCGACTGGGACGGGGGCGCGCTGCGCCAGGGACGAGCTGGGCGACGATACGGCCGTCTCGAAGGACTCCCGAAGCTCGTCGTCGCGCGACTCCAGCGAGTCCGTGTTCTGCTGCAGAAGCAAGGGGCTCTGGCCACCGGGCCGGCGCGTCCCACGCCTCTCCACGACGTAGTAGTCGTCCTCGGCCCGCTCCTCGTCCTCGTAGTAGTAGTCGTCGTCGTAGCTCGAGGAGGGACCGACCACCGCCGGCGGCGCCTGCTGCTGGTGCGAGTTGCGCCTCTTCTGGTGCTGGAAGCTCGGCACCACTACCGACGAGGTGACCGCCTCCTCCACGGAGACGTCTAACGGCGGCGCCCCCGGCCCCAGGTTGTCCGTGCTGCGGTACGCGTAGTTGTAGTCCTCGTTGTACGTGGGGTAGTGGTAGGACTCCTCGAAGGAGGCGGAGCGCGAGCTAGCGGCGCGCTGTACCGGCGTGGGCGGCAGCTTGTGTCGCGTCCTGGGCGGGGGCGGCGCAACAGTTATGGTGGGCGTGCCGGCGGTGGAGCCGATGCTAGGCGCCGGGGGTATCTGCCTCGGCGGCGTGTAGTCGTCGTAGTAGCCCGCACTACCGTAGCCGTAGCTTTCCTCGATGGAACTCTGGCGGCTACCTGAGCGCCGCTGCTGCTGCAGGAGGAGGCGACGCTTGGAGGCGGGGGTGGAGTTGGATGGTACGATGGCGGCAGGCGGGGACGTGTAGGCGTCGTCCTCCTCGTAGCTGACGCCTCGTGGCGAGTAGTAGGCGTCCTCGCCCTCCTCCTCCGTCTCCTGGGACGGCATGGACTTGCCGCCGCGGCGCGACGACGTCTGGTAGGATCGCCGCTTGTTGGCACGGTTCTCGTATTGGTCCCTGTCGTCGTAGTCGTAGTAGTACCTTCCCCCGGCGTCCCACTGTCGGTCCTCCTCCTGTTGGCCGTACCTGCACAACCACGTCACCTTCGTTAGTACACGTCCCTCTGAACACTTGCCGTGGCTGGGCAAGTTACACTCGCGGCTAGACCAATACAGTATCATACACAGTTAGTACAAGAGCTTTGTTGCCAATCTGAGCGAGGCCAATGACCTGCACCATGCAACACAAAAGCAGAAAGGAATAAGAGGAAACAATGTTTGGGCCACTGAAACTTCCCACCGAACCATGCTCGAAGGCTATAAGCGTCACATCTCTGGTCCAGTATAGAGCCTCATTAATTTTAATGCTTTTGCTTTTCACTTTCTTGAAGTTACAAGAATGAAAAACTTGCATGCAACATACTACCACGATTTTACCGCCAATTTAAAACTTTTATTTGTAAATCCTTAAATTTACCTGACATCACTTCATTACATTTCCAAGAGACAAACAATTTTTGGAAGGGTATTGTTACAATTTTTCATAGGTGTTCCGGGTCTATGAAGAAAATAAACATTTTTCAAATGACGTTCTGGTAGTTGATTTGTACTACTATTGTTATTAAATCCAATACACTCTTAAGTGAAAAGGTGGGATCAATAAAGGGCCTTGCTGAAATAATGCTGAGCTGGACTAGGGCGTGGAGGCTGAGAGCAGAAAGATACACATCACAGCTGGAGCAGAAAGACTCAAGAGTGAGTGGTTACAGGCCGTGTCAAGCGGACAGAAGTGGGTGAAAGTGTGAGTACAAGTCTAGCTAGGTGCTGACTCGGTTCATGCTGTGCGGTACACCAATATTCATTATCTCCTTCTGATGCAGCCCATTTCACACTATTGCCGTCTGCGACGAACAAGTTTACAATTTTGGCTCAGATAACTGCTGAGGCCGTAGACGTAGCTCTTGCTACCGGTTTTAATTTTAGTTAGCTGAAATAATGTACTTTCGGCTTAACACTAGAACTCCCATGGCGGTCATTTTGACCGCATGCTATTTTAATTTTGCTCTCATTTCAACAATTGTCAAACTGGTTGGACATAATTTTAGGACTTTTAATCTTTAGTTGTCTTTCACATCTTAAGACCAGTTCCAAATTTTTTGGCTTTTAGAAAAAAGAGTTATTTAGTGTTTATACCTTGAACTCCCACGGCGGTCATTTTGACCGCATGCATATTATTTTATGCTCTGAATCTAAAATCGTCAAACTAATTACACATAGCTTTAGTGCTTTTCATTTTCAGTTGTTTTACACATTTCAAGACCAGTATCAAAATTTTTCGCTGCTAGAAAAAACTGAAGTGAAGTTTTTACCCCTTGAAATCTCATGGAAGTCGTTACGACCACTGAAGACGAATTATTTGTCACGAGTTTGGTATGCATTTTTTTTTCCTGTTTGGTAATTTTAGAGATATAAAAAAGGAGCAGTTGGCAACTGTCTTTCTTTTACTTTTCCATTTTTACTTTTCCATTTTTTATTTTCAGTTGTTTATTTACAGTCGCGCATCGGTTGGGTGCAGGTGTGGAAACAAGTGAGCATGTTGTCTGCGATATATTGTTGAAAACCTACATTCTATGTCT